>CM057813.1:36052674-36252674 GCA_030067965.1 Latrodectus elegans
TGCGGCTTGTTCATCAGTGGGATCGTTGTGCTCAAGCCTATGGTGTATATTTTGAATAAAGTCTACATTTGTACTCACCGTGTCGTTTCGTACCTTCTCATTTAATCATTCCTTTATGAGCAAATAATTTTTTTTTAATACTTTTTGTGGGGACATATATTACTTTATACAACATTATTATAAATAATTGTTTAACAGAAACAAATGATAAAAATATAGTTTATAATAGTCATATGTTATTAAAGAAATGTTTCATTTCATAGTTAATATGGTCGTAAAGAGCAATTTCGTTTACTTCGTAATTGAGAGGGCTCCTTAAGGCCTCATTAATTGTTATTCGAACTATATATTTACAGCGCCTTTAGTGTGAATAATTATCCTTTAACTAGAAATTGTGCACTTCAGCGGAAAAGTATATATAATGGATTTGTTTAAATTCCTTATATGTTTATTCGGTTCAACACTTAATATTTCGTAGCTAAAATATTCTTTAAAGAGCTCAAATCTTTAGGCATTTATGCGGTTGTGTTTTATTCAGTAAGGAATACCTTGTTTTAAGATTAAAACTGTAAATAAATTACGATACTAATGAGAAAATTAGGAAATGGAGAATTTTATATTTTATTAAGAAAACAAAATTCGTTTTCAATTACAATCCTATAATTTTAATATGAAATTATGCTTTTATTGAAATTATTTTATAAATATGAATTTAAAAAATCAAATAATAAAAGTTTTATATATTGGTTCATAAAATTAATAAGCAAATTTTAAAAAAAAAACTTTTAATTTTTAAATTAAAATTTTATAAAAATGCTAATACTACCACGTTTTTAAGTTTGAGTTGCCAGCAACACTATTACAACCTAGCCTTCAGTTTAACAGTTCGTAGGTTTGAAACCCATCTAATATTTAGATGCTTGTAGAGGTTCAAAATACTTATTAAACTATAGTCAATTAGTCAATGCGGGCTAATTAATAACTGTGTGAACTGTTTAGTGACAAATAAGTCAAACAATATATATATATATATATATATATATATATATATATATATATATATATATATAAAACGAAAAATATGAATATGGATTTCGTTTATTATTAGAAGAGAAACGTAATTTGTAACCTTTTAGTATGTTCTATATATAGCGTGAGTAGAGATACAGAATGAGACATTTGTCTAGTAAAACAAAAAAAAACATTTTTAAAAAATTGTAATAAAATAGAAAAGTTTGAAACCTACTATTTATGGAAAATCATCCTCACGGATGATAATTAAGTGGTGGAAGTTAAAATATCTTACGAAAACTTTAAGCCATTTTATAGTAGCCAAAAATAAAAATGTTTGTCAAATAGTCGAAGTATTGAAATCATCAAGAACCAGTCTTATTAAACTTCAAATTTCTAAAATTTTTAAATGATATTTCGGTTTAAAAACCAAAGCGCTAAATGCTAAAATTCAGTAGAGTGATTATGTTTTATAAAATGACAATATTTAAAATATATAATTTTTAACATCTCTGGTTATATATAGAAATGAATTTTTATAACAATTAAGGTATTGATCTAACAATATCATAAAATGAGATAAGAATGATACTTAGAAATCTAGTTAAAATAAAACATAGTAAAAATTTTGGGAATTAATTTTGAAAGAAAATGATTAGCTATAGCTTGGATAAAACAAAAAACAGTTTTGAAAATTTTAAATTTAATCTCTTGGGACTAAATGGGAATCCACACATAATTACGTAAAATAAAAGAAAACTATAGTGAATATTGTATTTTGGTAATCATTTAACACAAATTGGAGAGAAACATATTTCTTCACAGATGAAGCAACATTATTTCAATGAAAGTTCTGTTTGTGTGATAAAATGTTTGTGAATACCATAAAATACAGCGTATATATCATGATTTTAGATTCTCTAAGAATAAATGTAATCAATTCTTCGAGTTATAATACCACAAACATTCATATTTTTTCTATCATATAGATATGATGAAGTGGGTAATCAAATTGCTGAGTTCCTTTATAAGGCGCTTTTATATCCGCCACGTGGGGATCGGGAAATAAATAAAGAACAGTATATATGTATCCATTGAGACAATTTAACGTATTCCCAATCAATTATTAGTCAATGATTGTGTAAATGAAATATTCTTTACCCATTATTCAATGTTAGGTAGACTGGAATTTTTGACTTTCCATTCTGAAAAACATACTCATTTTATCATATATTTCTCGAGTATTTACATATTATTTTTAATTATTAATTTCAAACAGTTAAAGGAAAATCTTGTTATTCTTACAAATTTTATCAAATTCTTAAGGTAAAAAAAACTGTTAAAATATTATGGAAAATATATTGTATATGTTGGAACGAAATCGAATCATAAATATATTATGTAGTATAGAGTGTAAACACAACACATACACACAACTTACAGGAAATAGTAAGAATAATCTGCATTTTTAATGCTTAAATATGTAAATAATATGAATAATTAAAAAAATAGTTACAATTAAAATAGTAATAATTATTTCTTATTTATTAAAATAGTAATAATAATAGTAACAATTAAAATAGAAAAAATAGTAATAATTAAAAAAAACAGATATAGAATGAGACATTTGTCTAGTATAACAAAAAAAACATTTTTAAAAAATTGTTATAAAATAGAAAAGTTTGAAGCCTACTGTTTATGGAAAATCATCCTCACGGATGATAATTAAGTGTTGGATGTTAAAATATCTTACGAAAATCATTTATTAAAAAGATTTATTGAAATATCAAATCAAATATCTTTTTATGATATAAATTAAATGTTTATTTCTCAAATAGAAATTGTCCAAAAAATTTTTACTTTAAACTTAATAAAGAAAATAAGAGTTATTATTCCTTTTTATTACAATTGAAGAAATTATTGTTAAAATTAGAATGTGTAAGCATAATTAAAATGTTGCTAATATATCCTCAACTATACCTTTAAAAAGAAGTCTTTGTTCAGTCCAGTCTTCTACTGATAAATGAAACTTTTGGAACTGAAACTTCTTTCAGATTAAATTTTTTTAATATTATATTAAGCATATGCTTAGCTGAAGAAAATAAAATTCTAATTCTCATCAAAAAATATTTGAGTTAAGAAAAAGAGAGAGTTTAGATTAAATAAGCTTAAAAAATTTGTATTGGCAATAGGAAAATTTTAGATTAAACATTACATATTTTAAACAATATAAATTGTCATATGATTGCGATTAGATGATTCCTAATGAAATTGGGAAACAACTGACCATCAGTACTAAAAGTTCGTTGAATTTTTTTCAATTCAATATTCGAAAACTGTTGACACATTTTTAAATTAATATAACATCTTTATTAAATGATTGTATCCTGATTGAGTATAATCCTTCTAGTTTTGGGCAAAGAAGGTTTTCAGAAGATTAATTTAAAGGAGTTATTAAATTTGATAATGAATGTATCTATTATTAAACTGTTAACAACATGACCGAATGCAAAAAACTAAATTCTAAGTAAATGAAGAGAGCAAGAACAGAGTTGACTGGCAAATAGGTCTTAGTGCAAAAATCTTCATCAGGTCGACCCTAATGAAGATTTTTGCACTAAATATCTTCTATTTAAAGGACACCGCCGTTTGTGTTTGGCTGCCTTGCATTATCTTATATCTCTAATTGATGAATAATACACAAATTGAGCTTTCTTTGGAAAGCATCTTTAAGACTGAAACCCTTAAAAAGTTTGGATAGTCAGAGGTATCAAATGAAATGCTTTGAAGAGTTGAAAAAACATGATTGCTAAAGAAAGTCTTTTCTTGATTTAAATATCAAATATAACTTAAATCATTTTAGTTCTTCATATATAAGTGAAAGTGAATTAGAAAGAAATCTCATAAATGTTCGTACCAAAAATTATATATATTTATATAAACTAGATTGTATACAAATCTATACACTGCTTTTTATATTATATTTTTCCCTTATTTCAAATTTAATAAAAATATTTAACTAAAATTTCATTTGTGTACTTCTGCTGCCATTCATTAACATTATGTTTGCTACAATAAGTTAAGGAATTCTCACAAGCAAGAGTGTTATACTCCTATCTAAATGCTTAAGTGTTAATAAGATTTCTCGACTTGGTGGACATCCTTGCTGAAACTTTCAACAAGATTACTTCCTCTTCCATCCATAAATTGTGCAAGAATATCATTAGACATTAATAACTGTCAAATAATTTGTGGTAATACACTTATTTTCAATGAACTAGAGCTTTCAATGTTGTTGTAAGCTCATATGATCAAGCAAAATACAAGTTAAACAACGCATTTATGGTCAATCTTTTCAATTGGTCATCTATGGCCTATTGTTTCCAGTTTTCCTTTCTCCCAAGTATTCCAAATATTTCGATAGCATTTATGACCTCAGTCTTTGCAAGTAATCTAAAGTATTTTAATCCTTATCGTGAAACGCGAAATTTTGGTTAGGAATTATCTCCACTCTGAAACACAGTATGATTGAAAAACTGCTTCTTCATACATTCGTGTCCATAAATTAAGGATAATGAAAGTTCAGGCAAAACTAATGTGAATTATTTGTAAAGTTTATTTATTAAACAAAAGGTAAAGAGCAAAAAAGATGCTATAGGTTTGACGTTATTAATAAAAATTGCAATTTTTACTTCCTGGAGCAAATTTTTTTTTTTTTAAAAAAACCTATTTACAAAAATCAATATAAGATGGTTGGTAAGATGGTAAATACATAATACGCCCCGAAAGGATGCAACGCCTATACATGCTGAGAATCAAATTATTGATCTGATATTGGGGAATATTACACTTATCAATCAATGCTGTCTGAAGTTCTGGTAGATATGTGGGAGGGGTTGATGGGCTGCAATTCATCGCCCAAGCATGTACCACACATGCTCTATTAGGTTCAAGTCCAGTAAGTATGCTAGTCAGCCCATACGGGTGATAACCTCCGATTGAAAGCATTCGTCTACAATGTTTGCACAATGAGGATGGGCGTTGACAACCATAAACAGAAATTCTGCATCCATGGTGCCCCGAAACAAACCAGATGTTGTTACAGAATGACATCCCGATAGATATGGCCTGTCATGGCTACATTCTGAACATGCAGGTTAGTTCTGGAAACCAGATTAATTTCTCCTCAAACGAGCTATCCTCACCACCGTAACGGTGTCGTTCAATGGTGTTCTCTAGGTGGTAACGGGTACATGGCCCTCTCCATATGAAAGTCCGGCGAGAATCAGACTGAAAGCTAAACCTGGGCTCGTCGGTAAACATCACACAAGACCACTGTTGCGGGGTCCACAATGCAGGCTCCCTACTCTAAGCTAACCACAGACGGCAGAGAGTTGCGGTAAGCGGAACACATCTGACAGGCCTATGATCACATAGACCAATGTGCCCAAAGCGTCTGTACATGGTCTTAATTGCAACTGTCGTATCAGTAGTAGCTGAAGAGAGCTTAAGAGACAAGTCTGGTGCTGCGCTCTCTCTGTTTCTTTTGGCAGTAACTGCCAAACACCAGTCCTCATTCGGCGTTGTTACTCATGAGCGACCTGTGCTGTAACGTCAACTCAAATTACCATCATCTTAAAAGCGTTGCCAAAGCCAGGAGATGACACTCTGTGCGATTTCAAGTTCCTCGGATACTTCAGTAGGGTACATCCACATTCCAAACGGCTGATAATTCTACCACGTGAAACATCATCCAAATGCTTCCTTTGTGCCATAACTATTACAAGAATATATTTTGAAAACATTGTATCGTCTTTTGTTCAACATTTTCTATATGTTTTATAATACATTACAGTACGAGTATGGATTTTCTTTTTTATATATTACGAGATAAAATTTTTAATTTTAGAATGTACTCTTTAGACTATTCTCCTGTGATCACTAAACTATAAAAGTTTTGTTTTAAAAAGTTATTAATTAATAGTCCAAAATTTGATTATTGAAAGTATTTGTAGTTTGTAACATTCCTTTCCATAAAAAAAATAAAAAAAAGTTATTTCCTTCATAAATATTTTGACGCGGTTTTTTATGTGAAATAAAATGTATTTAGCTATACATTTGACACGGTTGTCAGAATTCTCTATTTTGATCCAAGAATTCATCCTTTTATGTCATGCAATTACTCAGCATAGAGATTTTGTCATAAATTTTTCCTACTACTTTCCAATTATTTGCTTATTTTACAGTTAAATATGATTCATTTTCTTTATTTCAGTAATTTATATTTCAATGAATCTTATTTATAAATTAATTGCTCACATATCTCCTTATTTAAAAATTTGCAATTTTTTTATTTTATGAAAATTTATTTTAATTTTTAAATAGGTTGTATTAAAATAAAACTATATTCCATCTAAATTTCTCATTAGTTATATTGTATAGATATCAGAATTCATGAAATATTGATTAAATTTTTAAGCTTTATTTTCTTATTGAAATTGGCAAATAAATTTTTGCAAAACAATTATTTAAAATTCCGCAATAAAATTTCTACCTAGATTTTGTTATTTAAGTGCACTGTTTTGTGGAAATAATTCAGATTAAAAAATTCATAATTTAATTTTATTTTGCTTCTTTTAACAACTTTTATAAATACTTATAAAAAAGATTTTAAGTTATAGAAAACAACTCGTGTGAGTCTTTAAAATCAAAATTTCACAATTATTTTTTTGAGATTTGATCCTTTCTGTTCATTTCAAATAGTACATAAATTCATGCGAGTTATTATTGCTAGGGATGATTGCGCCCATTTGAAAGTATAGGAGAGAATGGAAGGCGGTGGGTGGTAGACACAAACAAACAGAGGGCTGTAAGAAGAGGGGTGTGTACGCAAATTCAATGGTGGACTAGATGTTAATATCGGATGGATGAAATCTCGCGTATTTGAATGAGGGTAATGGGATTTCTCTCTTTCGGGGGTTCCTAAAGAACTTTCTATCCGGAAGGTCGTTAGGACCAGTGAACTGGGCTTCTGAATGGAGTGGGTGCTGTAGAAAGGGGGTGAAAAAAGCTAGCCATATATCAACTGCCATCGGATTATACGAGAGAAAAGAGGTATGTATAGTGAAGGTGCAGGAAGTATTATCTGCCTCGAAGCTATGTTGGGGGTTGTATCCACGATGTATATGAGCATCATCACCTTCTCATTTTACTCTCCAAGCGTAATTATAAAAATGGTTGAATTTATGTTTTTAATCTCTACAAAGTCCCTTTAGTGATTTCTGTTAATGAGACGTGATTTTATTAATGAAACTGTTCTTTATAATCACACATTGTAAAAATAATATATAATCTCAGTATTTTGTGGCTGGATGAAATTAATAATTTAAATTTTTAATCATTGTCACTAACATTTAAGTAGTATTTTTGGTAAACTTGATGATGAGATAGTGTTAATGATTTCAAGTCATCTCTACTGTCAATAGCCCATCATTTATTTACCTCTCGTCAGTTATGAAAGTAATACTACATATTTCTCTCAATTTTTTTCAAAAGTATTTTATACAAGCATTATATGGCAGATTCTTAATTAATTTAAGAATGGAAAAAAAATTTCAATAATTTTGAAGTAGATAACGTAATTCCTTGTTCAACCCAATCTATTAGACTATTGGGAATAAAAACCTCGATGTTTCTCTTTTACGATACGAGATATACGAAAGTTTTCCTCGTGTTGTGTCAAAAACTACACTTGATTAATATCTCAAAAAAAAAAAAAAAAAAAAAAAAACTTTAAAAGAAAATCATTCTTTTTATGACATTGTGTTATGGTGACAAAAGAGCTTAAAAGATATTTAAATAATGAAATTCGATAATAAATAAAGTTTCACCACTGTTAAAATCTTTTTAAAATATCCAAAACTAGTGAAGTTTGTGGGAATTCTTCGATGGGATCAAAAATATTGATCTTTATATAAAATGAAGATATTACACAAGAAATAAAATGAAAGCTCTAGAATAGCTTTAGAAAATAATGAGAATGATCACTTAGTTTCGATTGAAAAGAATTTTTTTTGATAAATAAATTACTTTTCTTGAATGAAGTTTTAACATCATATATCTCTAAGAAGTTAAGGATTATTCCTTAACTGCTTAGAAGCTTCGATAGTTTCTAGATACTTATTCTAGTTAATTTTAGTAGTTTTATTGAATTCGTTATTGTTTTTTAGGTTTAAACTAATGTAAAATTCGGACTTATCTAAAACATTTAATACGAGAAAAATAGTTCTGTTGAAAAACGTCTCTATTCAGGAAATATATTAAATAATACATGTCCTAAATAAGTTATGATAACAAATTTTTAAATATACTTCAAATTTGTTATCTCTCTTTACTTAAAATTCTGTTATAAATTATACTAGCAAATTTTTTTTTAATTTTTTTTTAATTTTTTTTTATTTTTATTTTTTTATTTATTTATTTTATTTATTTTTTCTATTTATTTATTTATTTATTTTTTATTTTTTTTATTTTTATTTATTTTTTTTAAATTTTATTAAAAGATTTTCTTTTGACTAGAGTATTAATATTTAACTTTAATTACTCTCGATCGCTTGTCAAATCAATTTAGTGAAAAATTATGCAATTATCTTGCTAAAATATTCCTCAGTAAGTAAGCAAATCACTTCATTGTATTCAACTCTAGAAAAAGTAGAAACACTGCTTATTAAAATAAGTCTTAAGTTTTCTTATAATAATTTAATTTCTTAAAAAAATTAATAAAAATGTTATTTTTAAAAACTATATTAATTATAATTTTGCACTATCTATGTAATTATGTAAAAATTAATAAAAATAAAATTGACAAAAATTTTAATTTGCATTATATACAAAAAATAATGAAAATTCAAAGTTTTTGTCAATTTTGTTTCACATCCTTGAATTTCACAATGCACTAAAATATTTTCTCTATCACATTAAATTACAATAAGATTTTTAAATTTAAACAAAAAATGCTTTTAGTTTATACATGATAAGGATGAATATAAAACACAAATTTTTTTAGAAGTTAATGCTGCATGCAAGGAAAATAGTAAAAGTAAACCTCGTAAATTAGCAAATGTTCACATTTACGAATAACAAAGAAGAGTGACTTTATTCTTATAGATGATACTTGTACGACTCAATGGTTATTTGATTTCAAACTAGTGCAGTCTAATTATTGATATGACATAAGGTTAATGTGAATAAATGATAAAGCTGCAAACTTAAATGCATGTGAATTTAGTTCTTATAATGCTGTAAGGAAATTGGAGTCCTTAATATTATGAATATTAAACTTTTTGAATGATTTTATGCCATTTAAAATAATAATTTCTGCAATAATTTCTTAAAATTTGCAAAAATTATCGAAGAATTAAATTTTTTTGCGAAACAGTATGATAATTATTTTACATTATGTTTGTTTTAAAAACGTTTTATATTAAATTTAGTTACTTTTATTACTGAAATATGTTTTAGAAAATAAAATTCCATCTTCCATTAAAATTTTATTTATTTATTTTTTATAATCGCTATACATAATAAAAATTAATATGAAGTGTAGATGATGTAAAACAAATTGTGTGAAATTGTAATTCAAACTGAATATCTACTCTATAATTTTGAAATTAAAGTTTTTAAAAGTTAAAATATTTTAAATTTTGAAGTATCATTTTAATTTTATCATTTTAAATTTTTTTAGAGTTTCAAACTTAAATTTAATAAACAAACTAAAGAATTATGTAAAAACATGAAAAGGTTATTTTAAAAATTAAATTTTTTAATTTAAAATAATATTTTACTGTAAATTAAAAAGTAATTTTAAAATATCGTAAAATATATGAAATATTATTTCATAAATTATTTAAAAACTTGTAAATCGCTAAATAAAAAACTGCATTAAAAATGAAAAATTAATTTAAGGACCTGATATACATTTAAAAATATTTTTTGTCATATAAATGTTCTTTAATTAAGAAATTTTAAGTATAAGAGAAGTTAAATTCAATTATCGGAGAATAATTATATATATATATATATATATATATATATATATATATATATATATATATATATATATATATATAAACTATAAATAAATATAAAATTATTCTGCAAACTTAATTATTATATAATAAAACGTTCATAGGAATAGGAAAAAACTAATTGCTCTGTTCAATAATAGTTATAGGTAATGAGTAAATTATAATAACGTATTTTGCTGTGAAAAGATAGAGTTTGTATTTTTTAAATTAAATAAATGTACTAAATGATCGATGTGAGGCAGTCTATATGTAGCCATTGAAATCAAATGCAACTTGCATTTTGAAGAACACATAAAAAAATACCCCACAACTCAAAGCGTTAAAAAATAGAGAGTAATAAGAAAAAACAAATTTAAAAGAAATACCTTATTTGCAAAAAGTTTTATTCCATAATATTAAGCGCTGTATAAGGCTTTATGCAGATAATTTTTATGTCATAAACACTTTATTTCATTTCGTTTAAAAATCTATTTTAGTAATTAAAATTCCCATGGCAGCATATTATATCACAAATTGTAAAATAATTTTAATGTATTTACTTATAATATAAGTTAACATTTTAATTAATGGATAACAAAAAGCTTAATTTTATTTTTAAAAAAAATTAATTTAAATAATTTTTAGTTAATTTTCACAGCATTTTCCTCTTTTTTAATTTTTCAAAAGTAAAAAAATATTAAATAAAATTAGAAGAAAAGTAAAGAAGGACTTTTATAATGTCATTTTTATGAATAATTATTTTTAAGGTATCTTCTTTAATTTTTATTTTTTTTATTTTGACTAAATATATTTAAACATATTGTGCGCACATTATGTAAGATATGTTCGAGTTAAATATATTTTCCATTTCACACACAAGAATTTTATTTAACTCTTCAAGTTTATTTACCTTTTACAAAAGAATTAACTTCAAAATCAAACAAATTTTGAACATTTATAAACATTCATTTTTTTAATGTTTAAAACTTATTTAATTTTGAATACGTTTAAAACACTATTATTACCATTTTAAAGTAAATCAATATTGATGTAACTGAACTTTATAAAATTTGTACACCATAAGTTTTTTCACACACACGCACCAATATTTTACTTTTTTTTTTAATGTATAACAAGCTTTAAAAAATTTATCCATTTAAGAATGTTTATATAATAAAAAAAGATACGATTTACAAAGAAATATTTTATCTATATAATTGTTCTATTAATATTCGTTATTCGATTTTAGTGGCATTATGAGGGAAGAAAAAGAATATCTGGAGACACTCTTTGAAGAGTTGTTTGTGTGTGTGTGTGACTAAAAAAATCTAAATACTGAGAAGTGAAGGATTTAAAAATTGTGTGTAATGCCGTGAAACATGTATAAACATAAAAAAAATTTCGAAACCAAAACAAGTTCAATAATTTGATTCTATACACAATAATTAATAGGTATAAGAGCATATGAAATTAAATTAAATATTGTAACCAGATGTGTATGCATATGCAAGCTTTTGTTAATACCGTTTCAAAAGTCCTTTAAGTGTTTTTAATTTTTATGTACTAACTTATTAAAACAGGAAATAATTTACATTTTTTAAATAATATTACATTTGATAAAAAAAAATTAGGTTCCTGTATCATCATAAGTAACAAGAAAAAATATTTTCAGAGAAAATTTTAATTACGTCAACCACTACACAATTCCAAGTATTTAAATTTTCAGTCTGATGTCTTTAAGTCTGATTTCAGTATTTGAAATCAGACATTTAAGTCCAGGATGTGTTTTTTATATTCATCTTAATTATATTTGTCAATGACTATTCTAACTTTAAAACCTTAAATAAGAATAATTATATAGCAGTTAAAATATTAATGGATTTAATTTTAATTTGTAGATTTCATTGAATAAATTTCTGATTAAAAATTATACACAAATTTTTGTTAGAGAGTGATAATATTCCTCATTCTGGACAACTTGACACGTTTTGCTTTTGGAAGTAAAGAAATTCCCCCCCCCCCAGTACAATTAGTTAACTAAGCTTAAGTTTGACACCAATTCATATGATAATTATAGCAGGTAATTGAAAAAACAAATTTGAATTCCAAATTTTTTTGGAAAACAATTTAAAATAAGCATAATAAATTATAAAATTTTAACTAAGAATTTTTTATTTTAAGTCAAATTTCAGTTTCAACAATTTTTTCTGAAATAAAGAACATATATTTCTAAATATTCTATGCCCAAATTTTTATCAAAATGAATAACGCTCAATTTGCTTAATATTGTAATTTTGTTTAATAAATGCAATTAATTTTTGGAGCTTTACAATTTAAAGGAAATCATTGATATAACATCATAACTGTCGCTTCCTTTTTAAAATTGTTATTGCAAAAACTTTTTTCAAATAAATATGAAATTTTCCTTCAAATGTATAAATTAAGAAATATTGTATAAATTTAGGATAAGATGCAAAAAATGAAAGTTTTTCTTTGTTTCATATTGAATAAAAATTTTAAAAATTTGGTTAAATTTAATATTTAATAAGGAAGAAATAGTGAGTGTTTTTAAATGATTTTACTTCTTCAACTCTAACTTTATAATTTAATAAAAGTAAATTTTCCCTCATATTAATAAAATGCAAAATTTATAAATGTATTTACGTATTTGTAAGTTTTGTAAGTTTACATTATAAAATAGTTTTTATGATTCAACTGCTTGTTTTCGATGGATAAATATTATTATATACTTAATAATATAAAGCTTATTATTCAAGAATATGAAGATGATATATTATAAATCAATCAACAATATGGCTATTTTAAACACCTCAAGTATATCAAGACCAATTAAATATTTTTTATTAAAACAGCTGTTAAAAAATGCAAAATTATTGGCAAATTTTTTAGCATATAAAAAAAATTTGTACACTTTTATAAATTTTTTTCGAAAAATTGTAGCGAACGAGACATTTATGATTTTAATTTCTCAGTATACAGATGCTTAATATTATACTTTGCAAGTACTGAAGTAGACGATTTTAAGGCTCCCCCCACCCAAAACTTACTTTCCATCTGCATTTTTCAAAGAGAAACATTTCAAAAAAAAAATTTTTTTTTAATTTTTCTGTTTTTATTTTAAAAATTTTCTGTTTGAAACAGATAGAAAGCTGTGTGAAAAGTAAGTTATCAATTTAACTTAACAAGTAAATTATTTGAAGTCCTTGTAGTTATTTTGTGTGTGTGTGAACATGAAATAACTTAAAAAAGTAGCTTAAATTTTGTTTTGGGTTTTGTGAATACAGTGAAGTAACAATGTGTGATTTCTAGCTCAGATAATTTTGAAATGATACAAAGACACCTGCCGCAAGTCGTGTGTCCCACTAGGGAGCTACAAATACCACCAGTTTAATATGGAGCTTTCTCCCTCATAGTGTAGAGAAAAGTGGCGCTGCAGTGGAAAGGAGGGCTTTTGTCTCGGCAGAGAAGAGCGAGTGACAGGGCCACAAAAGCGCGGGCCCCATAAATCAAGAGGCATCGCGTGTCCATTTCCGCGGCCCCTGGACACCTCCCGATAACGCCTTTAATTGAACGCCCCAGTCGCCTTCGCACCTGGGGGCAAGTGATGGGGCCCCGGCAAAATAAAACAAGAGCAATTTCGGGAGCGAGAAAATAGGTATAAAATTATTTTTTGCGGAAGTTGTACTTTCCCTCACTATGAGACAGGAAATACACTTGTTGAATTGCAGCCTATTATTTAAATAAAGCATGAGTTTTCGAAAAGTACTCCTACTTCGTCATCGCTCAAGTGGTTCAAAATAAGTTTTTATTTCTGTAAAATTTATTAAAACTGTACTTTCAATTTTTTCTGAAGTCGAAGAATAAAAATATAACTGATTACATAATTCCTCAAAATTTCATTATAACTCATTAGTTTTATTATATTTATAAAATTAGATTGTTTTTTAAGTAGTGTATTATTTTTCAAACTTTCTCCATAAAAAAAGTCTTTTTTCTTTGAATAATAAAAAAAATTAATTTCTCATAACCTTGACTCAAATAGTTCAATTTGGTACCTCAAAATATTAATATCAGTAAATATTGTATATTCATGTAATATTCTGATTAAATAATTTAATTTTCTAGTTTTTCCTTTCAAAATTAAGATTCTAAAATTAGGAGTTTTTAAAAAATTTTTAATAACGATTGAAATAGTCCAAAATGTATATGAAACGCATACATTTCAATTATTTGGTAAACAGACACACACAAATTAGGATATTCTCTCATTTCTATATTACTATTATATATGAGATCATATATGATCATTATATATGAGATCACTATACTATTATATATGAGATCATATATAGATATCATATATATATATATATATATATATATATATATATATATATATATATATATATATATATATATGATATATAATATATATATATACATATGAGATATATATGAGATCATATATATATATATATATATATATATGGACAATAATCACGATATATCATTAAATACTTTAAATGTCTTTGCATTTTTTAGCAATATGAATTATTAGAAACTGTATATTTTTCGACATACACCATTTTCTGATGGCTAAAATAAGAGCAGGTGAAAACTGTCATATCAACATTGATAGAAAATTATTGTATTTGATGTCAAATAAGAGCATATATAGCAAGTTTACTTTTTTATTATTATTATTATATTTATTATTTTTTATCAAGATTTTTGATAATTTATACTTTTAAGTGTATTTTAAGAATACTTTTATACCAAATGATATAATCTTAAAAACCTATGCTATATTTAAAATTCTATATATGCCTTCTACCATGATATCGTGTAGAATTTCTAGATAAACAATAAAGATAATTTTTAGTTATTAGGTAAGTAAAAATTATTTGCCAGCCTCGTTACTCCGAAATAAACATTAGGAAGAATAGCATTAAACTAATTATTACGTTATTCTAATTACAGAAAGACTTGTGACTTTATTTGCAACTAAAATTACATTTTAAGTTATCCAGACATTTAATCAGAGTGGTTTAGTATAATAGCGAAAACGAATTCTTGGAGTATAAAAGTCAAAAAATAAATTACTTTTTCGCCAATTACATCGCTAAATTCCTTTTCATAGTAGAATTCAAAGCGTTTGCATAAAGCGTCACCATTATTTGAAAATCAGAGCAATCCTTTAAGAGGGTAATGTATGTGAAAACTCGTTGTTTTATGGAGGACAGGTTAATAAAGTTAGGAAAATATCGGCTGTCATGGGGGCGTTATTAATGCACTTCATATTGAGCTACGGTAAATAGCTAATTATCGTCGATAAATGTCCCAAAAATGAAAAGTTTGGAATGACGTCTCATTAGAAAGCAATTTATCACGTAACTAAATATTTATTTGATCTGGTAGAGATCATTTTTTTTCTAATTTTTAATCTTAAATTGGCATTCCATTAAAGAGAAAGTAAAATATACTAATTACTTTTTTGATTGAAAAACTTTTTTCGATAACAAGGCAAAAACAGAAGTTTGAATAAAAACACTTATTTTTACAAATATTATTAATAATTAATAAAAAAGGCAATGAATCATTAAAGTGAATTTTTCTAAAATAATTCTTTTTCTCTGAAAATTTAAGTTGATTTTAAAATATTTTTTTTGTTTTAAATTCAACTTATTTTTTTAATTTTATACACTTTTAATAAAATACATGAACATTCAAAAATTTCTTTGGTCCTCAAATTTAGAAAAATTTTAGCATCAGGCACAAATCGCTGAGAAAAAATACATTAGTATCTCTTCAAGCATTAAAATTGGTCTACTTTGCTATTTTTGCTGGAACTGGATTAAATTCTTAATGAAATTCTCCTTTACTGTAATATGTGACATTATACAAGAAGATATTCGAATTATCTGAATAGGTCTTCTATCATTTTCAACTGCAAAATATGAATGGTTTTTTTATTTTTGAAAAATTGATAATTGCAGTCAAAGTAAGATAAAGAAATTTAGAATGTAAAACTTGATTAATTTGTCATTTGTGATAACAGCTCATTTATTCTAAAGATATTTTTAGAAAACTTAAGAGTGAAACAGCTGGATAGAATTTTGATACAATTAAATTTAGATGAACTTTTAAAAATTTATTTAACAATGTTTTTAATATAAATTACAGAATACTTCATCGATTAAAATGTCAAACGTTTGTACAAAAGTAAATATAAGGCAAAAATCAAATGAATTTCTTTGATGAATGTATCCTAAATTTTTGCTTTCCTCAAAATATAAAGGAAAAATTTTCCAATGCAAAAAGAGGCGATGAGGAACAAAATCACAATTAAAATTTTGTTATAAATCCTTCATGTTATCATTCTCTATTAAATAATGTTGTCATTTTCAAGCATATATGCGTAATTGATTTTTAATTTTTCCATTTGGTAAAAGGATATTTTTTGAACACTAACTGAAATTCGATATTTTTTAAACACTGTAACTGAAATTCGATATTTCTTAAATTAGTAAAAATTAAAGCAGTCATTTCTTTAACTACTAAGGTAAAATTTCTGTTAATCCTTTTTTATGTTTTTCTTGTAGCTAAAATAGAAATAAAAAACTTCGTATAATTGTGTAATAAAATAAAAATTATACATTCAAAAATTGAAATTCAACAGTCTACAAATATTTAAACAATTAATATTTTTTTATAATTTATTTAAAATATTATTTCAAATTCCATATAAAAACCATCATTTATCTAAAACACTATTTTTAGCTAATAGAAAAATAGGTAAAAAGAAAAAAATGGGTGATATAATATTGAAATACAAATCTAACCAAAAATATAATTTAAAACTGTAAAATTGATGGTCCTCTACTTAAACAACTTAATTGTTTATAAGTTATGAAATATTAAACTTATATTTTTGAATATAAATAATAGTTATAATATTAACAGTTTCCCATGAAATTTTATCTATTAGGAAAACGAGATGATTTATACATTATATTAAGAATACTTCTGAAAATTATATATTAGTGTGTAATAGGAAAGAATTTTCAAGACGAACCAACTGCAAAAAAATTGCAATTAAAAATATTTTCATATACGAATCTAACTTGTAATCCTATTCCTTCGTTTAAAATTACGAGGAATTGAAATCATTGATTTAAAATATATGACACTTTCTGTTCCAGTATATAAATAAAAATATAGTAAAATATTTAAAAAATATTTTAACTTCGTTAGAAATATATTTTATTAAAAAGTCCAAAACTTCATAAATCATTTACAACTTTGTAAAAAAAAAGTCTACGAAAAACATTCCAAATGAAAATTTTTACTAGCATGGAAGTATGAATTTATAAATATTAAATTCTAAATATAAATAAAATAAACAAAAGGTATTATTTTTAATTTTATTCAGAAGTACATAAACTTTTAACAAAAAACTTGTTTGTTTCTTAAATCGCCAAAAAACATTCTATAATTTTACGATAAGGAAAATGTAACAATCCATCCTTTTTAATTTATGTAAATATTTATAAATTAAGACAATAAAAGGCTTTTGATGAAAATATTTAATTTCATCATCACTTTACAATTAGAATGAATAATAATCAGGATATTAAGCTGTAAATATAGTCTTAAAAGCAAGAATTGTTTCAAAATAAATTTAGTTTAAAGAAGCCAGATCCATTTTTATTTTATATCTAATTATACTATTTTAGATCTGAGCTAAATGAAAAATAAGTTTAAAATTTTTTTAAGAAAGTTGTTGAGTAAACAAAGGATACACGCCTTCTTTCCGGATATAAGATGGTGGCAAACAAATTTTCACAGAAATCATGCGCAAAAATCAACATCAAAATATGTATTTGTCGTTTCGTTTCAATTCTGAGGTGTGTGAATCAGGAAATTTAAGAATTTCTACTATAGATCTCCGCTCAGAACAATAACAATTACTATAGGTTATCACTATTTTCCGCCTTATCTTCCTAACTTACTCGAAAACTAATGCTTGTAAACATTTAATTATACAATAAATATAGAAATGTAAGAAAGAAACATTAATGTTTTAGTTCTTTAAAATCATGTAAGCCACATATTACCAAAATTATTTTTGGGTACTAATTTACCACGTAGGTACCACGAAGATTTTATTACATTATAATTTTGTTATATTACTAAACAGCCATTTATGAATTTTATTGACAAAATAATATTATGCAGCTATTTAAGTAATAAAATGAAATCAAAAACTAAAAAAAATTATATTTAACAAATTCAAAAGTTTGAGAACAAGATAGTAATCAAAGTTAAATTAAAGTAATTAATGTGTTAATTTGTCTATATTAGAGAAAATAGTAATTTCATCGTCAATTGCATTATAAATCATGTTATTATTAACAATTATATCTACCAGATTACAAAATTACTAGAATGCGTTTATAG
The DNA here is from genome assembly GCA_030067965.1 of Latrodectus elegans. Taxonomy (NCBI): domain Eukaryota; kingdom Metazoa; phylum Arthropoda; class Arachnida; order Araneae; family Theridiidae; genus Latrodectus; species Latrodectus elegans. The sequence continues at coordinate 36,071,232 of CM057813.1, forward strand.
ATTTTAATAAATTACACATTTTCCATGCATCTTTTATTTAACAGTTAAATATTTATTAACAGAAATATTTTAAGTTATTCTTTTAAGACTATCAACTATTTTGCAATAATTTAATAGCCTTAACAAGATTATTTTGATGTTAATAATGCATTTTATACCAGAAATTTTTTTTAAATTGTTTGCTTTTCGATATAAATTATTAAAAGTATCTGACATGTAAATAATTTGAAATGAGAAGATAAGAAATTATAGTTGTAGATTATGAATGCAGCAAAAATATCTAATCAATCAAACTAAAATTTAAATCTTGGATGACACAGAACATGTTGTAAACTAGTTCGAAAGGTGAGAACTTTTGGTGGAAACGTGAATAGGGGTCTCTGACTCAGCTCTCAACTAATCTGAACTTGCATTCATGGAATGATATATATGACAAGGCAGGTGCTTACGCCTACAATTGTTCGTAGCCGCTGTTTCAGACTAAGTTTTATTTTTTTATAAAATTTTTCATCACATAAAATATTAAAAAATGAATCTCAAAAATGAGTAACTTAGATTTATGGATTTTTTTATAAACTGTTAACATAAAGTATTGAATGAAGTATTGAGCAGCACAAAAAATTTTCAGCCCAAAATTGAAAATCATTACCAAGCTTAAAACCCCATCAAACAACTTAAATTTAGAACAATTTAAGTATACATAAGTTAAAATTGCTAAAAAAATACATTAGCGATAATTGCTGAAAATAAATTAGTATTTTCATTCATAAAAAGGATTTTTTTTTATCAATTTTTAGTAATGATGATTGAAAAAACCTTATGTATTTGTTTATATAAATAGTGTTATTTAAAATTTTCAATTGATATCAAAAATAATTTAAATTTGCAATTACACACAGCTTTAAATTTAATTTTGTATAAAAATTGTTGAATATTGCTATAAACAACTATGGGAGCAATTTTTTACAATTACAGGAAGCCAGTACAATTACAACAAGGAAAATATTTCTCTCTCATCTGGCGCAAATACATCTACTTTAGTTTTGATTCCTTCTAAGTGTTTTTATAAATTTCTAAAAAAGCCATAAATTTTAGGATTAAACACTATTTTAAAAGAAAAGTTTTATTTTTTATTTTTCAACGATTCCAATAATCATAATGCTGTATAAACAACAATTCATTCAGTTAAAAAAAATTACATATTATTTTCTTAATTGATTAAGAATTTAATAAATTTCTAATTTAAAATGGTATACAATATTATAGATTTAAATTGTTTTCCCATCATTACCAAATTAATTCCTAACGATTAGAATATGCTTTGATAAACATTTTTTTACAGTAATGTAAAAGTAATAAACACAATTTAAACTTCATGTAGGATTTTTAGATAATACATTTTGAAGAAAAACCAATTTGAAATAGCTGTTTCTGATCACTGAAAGTTACCTTACTAAGATATTTAAAACGTTGTTTTTCCTAATTAAACTGAAAAATCATCCTTTTAAGAATAAAATAATTTTAAAATAATCGAATAATAATAATTTAAAAACTATGTGTACAGCTGGTATAGGATTAATTGCGAATTATTTCTTACCGTATCATAAAAAAATTATAGTTTAAAATAAATGGAATTTCAAAACGGGTAAAAAAAGAATAAATAGAGAAATTTTTTGACTGACATAATTATCCTTTATTTTATGTTTTAGAATGTTGCCATTTTAAAAAAATTATTTTAAATTATAACACCATTATTATTAAATTCAATTAAATTTTGTATTGAATAACTAAAATATAATTTAACAAAACTTACACAAGTTATTTGGAAGATCACTGTCACAGTTTTCCAAAGTCAAGGTAATCCACAAGAGTAAAATAAAGAACAAACTCATCTGCAATAAAATAATTAGCACTTTCCCTTTCGCTTCACTTCTTTTTTTGTTTGTTTATTAACTTTTCTACACTATCAGAAAGTCGTCTGCACACTAAAACTGTGTTCGAACGACCGAAGTCAAAAGGTTCGGGGAAACTCGCAGCAGCGCCATCTGAGTGCGCAGAGGAGGAACAAATGTTTTCGCCGGCAAAAGAAAAGATGCGCAAGCGGAACAAAACATTTTCCTTTGCCGTGTTGACGGGACACTCATTAATGTCACTCACCGCGTTCGCAGGAGGAAGTCTTCCTTTATTGCGGGAAGATATAGAATACCATGAAATTCTCATTATTAAAAATAAATCAAATATTGAAAAGAATTCCAGAGCTCACAAATGTGTCAGATTTATTCATGATTTATGGAAATAAATAGAAATTCTTCTTTGAAACATAATTCCTTTTGAAATTAGCTACACAATTTGAAAGTTATCTTGGATTATTCTAACGTAAAGATTGATTATAAGAGTTCAGTTTAGTTTATATTCTATTTATAATATGAAATGCACTAATTTATAAAGATTTATTTAGCTATTGATCTTTAGACAATATTATCCAATTAATATATCAACATATAATAAGATTTGAAATGAAATTAATATTATACATTAATGTCATTTCAGATCTTTTAAATTGAACTAAAATTGTATATAATATTTATTAATGATAATTCAGTACTGTTTTTTATATCGAGAATTCACAATAAAGTATTCAATAATTATAGAATCTATTTCTCACTGCGAGAATATTAAAATTATATATTATTTTTTAGAATGATAAATATATAATTTTAATTTTTCATATGTCATTACATTCGCGAAGATTTTTACACAAGCATATTTAAATACTTTAAAATACTCATTTTCCTCTCAAAGTTATAAGAAATTACTCAATTGCTTCTAATTAATATCATAGGTTGTCATCAAATATCATGTATATCACACATACCAAAGAAATGAGTCCAAATTCATCTTCTTTCACTATCTAAACACTTTCTGATAATTATTTATTAACATGTTTAACTTTCTGGGAAAATTCGAAGTAAATAGAATGAATCGTTCGACTGGGAGAAATTTTATACTCATGCAACTTTAATTTTACTGCTTATTGAAAATAAAAGCAGTATTCATTAATTCCAAACTTTTGTTTCAAACTTAAAATCTACAAAAATTGCATTTAATAGTCATTAAGGTAAATTTTAACGTGAATATATAATGCGACACTTGCCAACATAATAACGTACAGATTTTGTATAATTTACACTGACGTATATTAGATAAATACAGACCCATTACTACATGCTTCAGATGAGTACGGATATATACTTTATACTTTTTGTTTGGCAGTCGGTTTCACAGATATTTCTATACTATTCTGTTGAATTATAAAAATTAATTCCAGCAAATACACAATCTGCCTTAAAATTTTTCATTTTGGTTTAAAAAAAAAAAAAAAGAAAAGAAAAAAAGGCTTTATGAGTCGGCCAATAATTTGAAAGCTAATGTAGGATTTAAATTATAAAGGTATAAAATTCCACACGGCTATCGTCATTTTAACATTGTACCCAATTCGTCACAACACTATAATTTAACTACATTGTAGGTCACGACGATCGAAAATTGAACTAATATAAGATATTGTGTATGGAGCTTATTTTGCATAAGCTAACAAAGAATATAATAAGTTTATAGAGAAGAATATTAAATAGCATGCTTATGATTGGGGTAAGGTAATTGTACCAATGGTATAAGTACCTTACACCAATAGGAAGGGTGGGATTCGATTCCCAATTCCGCCAAAGGCCCATCGAGTACGTGCGATATACGTGCTCTTTAAATCTGTGGAATCGAAATTCCTGTGTTCTGAGTGCAATGGTCTGGAGAAATTTACTTCCCTTTCAGATCAATGCCAAAATTGAGGTAGTAGATTATCTGGTGCTGCCATCTATAGGAGGACTTGAAGAGCAAAAGTCGTACTTTCACCTTCATGGTGCCCTGATTAAATGAAAGACGCCCTCTATCGACTTAAATTCGTATAGCCGAGGCATAGCGAGCTTTCTTGTCCAAGTGTCATTAGTAACAACAACAACCGATGGTATAATTAGAAGGAGAGTTTGGAATCGGGAGTCAAAAACTGGAATTGAAAGTCTGGAGATCGATGATCGCATCAACCGTCCAAGTAACAATTGGCCGTTATAAAAAAAATTCTGAAATTAAATAATATGTGTATAAAAATAAAATAATAAAATTAATCTTTATTGAAGTCGAAAAATCTCGAAATAGACTGTGAAATAGGGAAGCTTTACTGAATGATTTTTAATGTGTATTATGTTATCAACTTTCAATAGTCACTTTAATAGCCATTCTTTCGTGCAACAATTATAACATCAATATTTTATTCTGCATCAAAAACATTTAAAATTAGGCGTATAATATATTTCATATATATTTTGTTACGGATTTTATCACAGTTCCTTTATTATTTAGGTCAAATGAATTATAAGTACTTTCTCAGTTATGCAATTCAAAACAAATATCTGATAAGTTATAATGATATTAAAGTTGATTCTTTGAAAAATATTACAAAGATTTTTCTATTATAGAATTCTCAAACAGAAATTTCGTCAACTGAAATTTCTGTTTTGAAAACTAAATAATTATTTTCAAACAGGAGTTTAATTAAAAAGAAATTAATATAGCACGCATAGAGGTTTTAACACTTGAAAATATATTGTTTACATTATTTAAATGTCGACATAAATTTTTTTACGTCTATCTTGCATATAAACTTATGCATATAAAATAGTTTGTTCTTTCTTTCATATATAAAACTGTATGTTTTTCGATTACGTATTAATAACATTTGGGAATTTCAAAGCCTGCAAGCAAGCAAGATGAACCAATGAATAATCAAAAATGAAACCAGCTTTAAATATCTTTCTTATATTTATTTTAAAGTAATTGAATCATTTTTCAAAATTTATAATACATATCTATACCACTTTGACATTCAAAGATATAAAAAAAAACATTTAAATTCATGACATTTCATAAATATTTTTTTTGCCAACTTACTATGAATATTACTTTTTCTTTGAAGAGGTATAGCAAATAAAATTCTTTGTCATCATTTTTTTCATTGAAAATGATATAATATAAAAAATTATTAAATAAATATACACTAATAAAGAAAAAGTAAATTTGAAATGCTTTTTCTAAAATAAGATTTGTGTGCACAAAATAAAAGAAAAAACCAGAGTTTTAAAAAATATTTTATTAATATTTTTTAAAACTCACAGGTTTTTTCTTTTATTTTATTTTAAATTACGAATGTCTTCCAGCATTAATATTAATTTTCACGTTAATTTTCTATGTAACATTTGAAAATGTATGGAAACATGGTTTTGTATTTTTGGTTTATTTATTTAGAAAAATGTCATAGTGAAAGCTATTTTAAATATTTTCTTGTGTTTAATTCTGTTTCATATTTTTAAGTGATCATTTTCTTATTTATTTATTTATTTACTTATATTTGTTGAATTTTAATTCGTAATTTCGATCTGATTGAAAATGTTTCCCCTGAAGTTGATATTTTAATCAATTGTCAGCAATTTACATATGCAATTAAAAAAGAATTGAGCAAGATGTGTTCTAATAGCACCCTATTTTATAAAAAATGGTGTCATTTAACATTTCTACGGCTAATACAAGTAGTAAAGTTCATTTTCATTGATGCCTCGGCACATGACTATGTCATTCAAAATGTCATGCAGAAAACTATGATATATCAGAAAAAAGCTTATTTGCAGTAATATTGTTATACATAAGATTATAATAATATGCCTTTTTTCTACTGGGAGTATCAAAAAATACAGTAACGTTCTCTATGCTGACAATCCGTGGTGTCGCAAAAACAGATGCAATTGATGTATAGTGTTTTAAAGCACTACGTCTAGGCACAATGTACCACTATATTTCTTTATGGTGTTTGTGATCTGATGGCTTGCGAATCTCTCAAACTAGATTTCTAATAAAAGGTTTTTCCGGCCAACTTGACTAGTGGTCAGCGTGCCTGACTTTGGATAGGGAGGTCCTGGGTTTGAATCCCGGTTCAGACATGGGTGTACTTTCTCTCTCTCTCTGTCTATCCTGTCTTTGTCCTTTCCTTGTGTGAATGAGGTGTGAATGGTTGCCTACCCTATAAACGGATATGGCATGTGTGTGTACTGAAGAAATCGGACTCCATTCCAAATGCGGTTCAGTTGGAAAAGTGGAGCAGCTTACCCCAATTTGCCAGTCTAGCTGGCACGCGAGAACAACAACAATAAACGGTTTTGATTTTTCAAGAGCTCCTTTAATCCAAAAGTAGCCAAATTTCGAATGTGTCCAATAATGATAAGATAGCTCAAAGTTCAAAGCTGTTGATGTTGAATTTAGTTGACAAAAAGGCTGTCATAAGTTCCAATCTTGGCAAGAACAGGGTTTTCAAAGGAGCTACTCTGTTTTTAGAAACAACGAAAATTGCACTTGCACGTGAGTACAATTGATACATATACGCTTTCATACTAGAGTCTGAAAAATATTGTACTTAAAAGCTTTTGAAGTTTTCAACTGGAATTTCAGCAAAATAATAATGTTACACAGAAAAATTTGCCAGATAAGGGATTTTTATTCCACAAGCTCTTCAAAGCTGAGACTAAAGCAATAGGCAGGTCATCATCGCATTTTGCACGTGATGATCAAACATCTTACATCAGGCACTAAATCTCTTTATATTATATTATATTATATTATATTATATATATATATATATATATATATATATATATATATATATATATAACTCAAACTCATTTAATGCACATATGTTAAAATAAGTTTTTACAGCTCTCTAACGCTATGCCCAAAGCCTTGTAAGGAAAGTTTCCTTCTCCTATGGTTTCAGAATTTTCTATTGAAAAAAAATTATGCCTTTCTTTTTTAATAATTTTCGTTAATCTTGGGAATTCTTTCGCCACTGAAAATGTCTTTGGTTTATGGTGTGACGGATAAAGCTTGTTCTACAGTCTCATGGCTTCCGATTATACCGTCCACGTAGATATTATCGTGTAAGAACGAAACAATTCCAGGATACTTTTCAAAATGCTTCACTTCTTGTCGCTGCAAATAAAAAATGGTTATTATTTATCCCGAACAAAACTCTTGAGAATCTGTAAACTTTACGTGGTTTAGAATTGTCCATTGGGTGCTTGGTCAACAAAAAATTGCTTGACGTCTCTATCTTCTTCGTGGAATATTCATAAAGAATTGTCCTATATCAGTAGTGAAAACTTTATGGGCTTAAGTCTAACTCTCAAAAGAATAACAAAACTTTCTGATTATAGATTTGGACCAACATGCAAACAATCATTCAAGAAAAGAAAATTCGAAGACTAAACAAAAGTATCAAAGACCAAACGTAGTTAATTCGTCATATTGGTTAAACTCGGCCAAAGATTTTTCTATATGGTAAATAAAATATAATGTTTGCAATTTCATTCGAGTTAGGTATTAACTCAATAAATACTTGTTTTTGTAATCATCTATGACTTCTTTGTATTGTTCAAGATGAATTTCTAAACAATCTTCTTCGTAACCGGTCAAATCTTGCTTCAGTGATTTCTCTTTTGTTATTTGAATTTTGCTTTTCGTTTCCAGAGCAACTGAACTGTGTATTTTTGATTTTCAAATTCAACATCGGACAACAGGACTTCATTTACAAAGGAATCTCCCTTAGTGCTGTCATTTAAGTGCAGAGTTTTGCAAATCCAAAACTCTCCTTACTGCAGAAATTTCCAACAGATTTTCCTCCACTATTACATTAAATATGAGAGTGTTAATCATCAGTTTTTCGGCGTTGTAGGCACAAACCAAAAATACATTCAACAGCTACGAGACTTTTATCGAATGTTTGGTTTTTATCAATGATAATTCTGCAATAGTAATCTGCCCCTATCAAAAAGTTATAGGCTCAATACTATTATATGGGTCAGCAAAAGTAAAATTTCTTACTCACACACACAACACACACACACACACACACACACACACATATATATATATATAATTCAAAATTTACAATTACTTCTTTTGTTTCAGGAGATAATATGTCTGAACCTGATATTTTGTAACCAATGCTACTATTTCTATTTTTCAGTATGGGAAATGTTTGTAATCTAATGCCGTGTACTAATTACATCATACATTTTTTATTGTATTTTTGCTCCCGAAAGTAAAGACAATCTTTCTTCTCTTAATTTCACGATATTTAAATTTAATTTGTCAATTAATTTCTGATAAATATGCACATTGAATCGTCATCTCACAATAAACTAGTAGTTATTCACTTCACTTTTGGGAACAAGTTTGCAAAAATGTTTTCTTTTTTTACTAGCCGAAATTGCTGAAATTATTGACGGTTCAACTTCTGATTTCTGAATCTCATTATTTTTCTCCTTTACAATTTAAGACAAATAGTCTGGTTGCATCCCCCCCCCCCCGCGCATGTGTCAAAAATTATTCTCAATGGTATGCTTTATACCAAGGCATAAAAACAGCTGCCGAAAGCGTTTATTTTTTTTTTTTTTTTAAATCTTCTATGTTCAAGCTACAGATCGCTGAGTGATCCTTTCTGCAAAACATGCAATATTCATTAGTTTGAGAAACAATCAAAAAAGCCGCCAGTGAATGATTCATTTTTTTTCCTCTCCTTTAAGGGTGCGGTTGATCTGGCCTTGGGTTTTGCAAGCGGCTTGTATAAATGTGGAAGTGTTTCGCTGCTTTTAATTTTGAGTTCCATAAAATTTAACAAATCATGAATATCGGGCTCGTATGAATCTTATATATTTTGAGTGTTATATTCAAACCTTAAATCCCGCGATAATATTTTTAGTATAACAGCAGCAATCAGCATTTAATTATAAGATTTAATTTCAACTCCTAAGATTGCTAACTCCTCACATTATTTTCGATTTCCTCATCTATCCTTTTTAACCTCAAAATATCATTCGATTTATACACGGGGGAGAAATTTAACAATTTATTCATATGATGATTTATTATTAGGGCTTTATAACCACATCTTTCAAAATCTTCACTGCAGAATCATTATTATCATCTGAAATTTTGAAACCTGCAATGTCCTTCTACGCCAGTCAACCCACACAAATACGCTTAAAATAATTTTACATATCACTTCTAGTCAACCAACTATTATTATTTCTCAATAGAAACTTTGAATGTATTCCAGAAACTAGTAAAATATGCTATATTATCGAAAAATTTTTTAATGTTTAACTTAAAGAGTTTTTGCTTGTTTATCTTCGTTATTAGAGTTTTGATTTGAGTTTTCTGTGTTTCAGTGGAAAGATCATAGTAACATAACAATCATTCACTGTGTTTTGTTGCAATGGTCAATTTTAGGCACGAAAAATTGCTAGTGATATTTTATCAGGATAAAGGTGAAGATTACGGTCAGAGCACCACCATTCACCGATATATTTTTCACCAAGCGGAAGGGACGTAGGTATTAGAATTTGATTATTAATTCTAATACCTACGTCACCTCCGCTACATAATACATTAGAACATAATCTAAAATGGCCGCCAATCGGCTCTTTGTAGAAGATAGGAATCATATAAAAACTGGGGAAAAAACAGCAACAAATCGCTAAACTTATAACACATTATATAAGAAAACAGCAACCTTATTAGCAATTGATCTGAAACAATTTGAAAATATTTCAAAATTAAAATTGAAGGAAATATGAGGAAATAAAGTAATTCTGTACAATTATTAAAAAAAATTGCATTTATTATCTTAATAAAAATAACATTTAATAACCTCTATTTAAAAGTAAATAAAGATAACGATTTGTGAATCTATAAATTTTAGCATGCGCGCCTGGATCATTGTCCTTAAAGTAGAGATTATGATTGACTATTATACGCTGAAGCCTTCGTCCAATAAGCAATCGTATGCTTTTCCCAGCGGTCAGAGATAACCATGGTACCAGGATTGACATTCTCTTTCAGAATTTTCAATAACACTTCTTTCGTTCTACTTTCAACTACTTTCATTAAACATTTGTTCGATTTTTCTTTCAACAACTCCAAAAGACCACCTTCCATCAACTTTCTTCCTCTATTGAACTTGCGCTTACCGAACTTCCTTTCACCAGTTATCCTGGTCCTCCTATCATTTTATTCGTTTTTAGACAGACTTCAACACACAACTCAAAACAAAATATTTTTAGTGAGTCAAAGTATAGTTGGAAATCAATTCCTCACACATAACTTTATTAGCGAACTCTTTTACTAACAAATACAATATTTGCAACATCGCACTCACAGGCAGTCGCATAAGGAAAACCATGAACTTTTTTTGTACGCTTCTTTTCACATCATGCTTATTATTAATATCATTCACATAGCATCTCCCTTGTCGCTGATGACCAGTTACATTTGTCCACCACATTTGCAACAAAAATAATCTTTAGAGAAATTAAACGAATATTCAGACAACTATTTACTTCTTTCTAATCTTTATCTCACTCTAGCGGAATATACAGTTAGTCACAAAAGTCTACGTACAGACTATATTTTAAATTAAAAAACACTTAAAGCATTGAAAAATTTATTTTAATCATGCATTTTTTTCTTATATTGGCTATAATGTAAGCTTAAATAAAAAGTAAATAACATAAGTGTAATACTTTTAACATTTTCACAAAAATATATTTTGTCAAAAAACTCAGAAATTCTCTCCAATAAAGCCTGCGTACACTTTTAAAAAACGCAAAATGCAAATTTTTTAAATTACTTCAATACTTTGTAGCATATCATTTATTCTTCAAAACAGCTTGCAGAAGTCTGGGCATTGATTGAACTGATTTTTTAGTGTCATCCGACGTAAATTTTGCCCATTCTTCCTGCACTTTACTAATTAGCTCATTTCGCGACGTAATATGTGTTTTCGAATTTGTTTCTCCAATTTTTCCCACAAATGTTCGATTGGATTGAGGTCTGGTGACTGTGGAGGAATGCTCAACTGTCTTGGAATTTGATAGAGGAAATATTCCTCCACAATTTTAGCTGCATGTTTCGGTTCGTTATCTTGTTGGAAAATAAAGGTATGGGAAAGGTTTAAATTTCGGGTACTGTCTCGTAGATTTTTCTTTAGAATATCCAGATATGCATACTTATCCATGACTTTATCAATAATGTGAAGATTTCCAACTCCTTTCGACGACATACACCCCTATACTATCACACCGATAGCTCCATGTTTGACAGTTGGATTTATATTTCTCAGATTCAGTTCTGTTCCTGGTTTTCTCCATACAATAGGATGGCCATTAACTTTAAATATTGTAAATTTACTTTCATCTGACCAAATTATATTGTTCCAGAAATCCTGTGAAGAGTAAATATATTTTAGCAAAAGCAATTCTTTTCTTCCTATTTGTCTCGGAAATGTATGGCTTAGACCTAGGTTTGCGTCCATGATAATCGGCCTTTCGCAGAATTTTCCGAACAGTTTCAGGAGAAATTTCATTGTTGCTAGTTAAAAAAGTCTTTTCTGTAATGCTTCCAGCAGAAAGTTTAGGATTTTATTTAATTCGTAAAAAAAATTTTCTTTCTCCTTTCTGCGTTAGCTTCTTTGGTCTCCCACCTCTTGGTTTTACAGCAAGACTACCAGTGTCAAAATAGTTTTGAATAACTCTTTGCACACTAGAAAATTGTTTTCCAATGATTTTACGAATATCTGAGTTTTACCTTCATCTCTCAATTTTATAATTAGTTGTCTCGTAACTGAAGGAATTTCTTTATTGGTTGTGATTTTCGTCAAAGAAAATAGAAATAACAATTTCCAATCAACGTGAAATTTGCTTTGGAAGTCAATGACCTAGAAAGTGTAACCTTCTTTGTATTCTCAAGTTTGAAATTTAAAAGTTAGATAAGAAATCCTACGCTTTCTTTGCGTTGTACGCAGACTTTGTTTTTAATCTCTGGCCAATTATCTTTTAAAAATTAGTGTGCATAAATTATTAGATATGGAAATATTACAGTTAAATAATATCAAAATCCCTTATTAAAAATAAATTTTTAAAAAATGAAACTTTAGGAAAAACTACCCTTTTCGCATCTTAAATTTGGATTTGATATTACTTTTTCTTAATGTACGCAGACTTTATTGACTAACTGTATTTCCTAATTTCACGGACTCCATCTCAACGCAATATATACAGGTAAGCTCGAATTTCGCAAATAAACCGTTGAATCAAATGCAAAATTAAAAGTGAAATAGCACAAATTCGAATTATAGAGCCAAGTGTTGAAGTGCTCTTCATACAGTAGTCATGAAAAGTGTCAAATGAGCTTCTAACTCTTTTACTTTGGATAAATTTTCAATTTGTTTACCGATTTCATTTAAATTATTGCTTTTAAGAGTAAGTTGATGTAGGCATTCTTCAAATAAATCGAAATTTTCAGTTTTTATCAAGTTATAAACCTTATTCGCTAACTCTTAGTAGTAACACTTCCCACAAAGGATCAATTTAAGTATATTTTATTTAAGTTCCAGTTTTAATTAATCTTGCATCCAAAGAATATAAAATTATTGTTCCTACTTTGGTTGCCTTCACAAATTAAACAGGTGGTACCGAATGCAGTAAATGGAATTTTTACTTAATCTAACGAAATCAATTCACAAATCAAAGTTCGAATCTAAAAACCTATTGTATGTACTAAAAATTATATATGATCATTTCTTGGTCGATGCACCATGAAAAAGAAAATCTTATAAAATTTAAGATAATCTAAATATTTCAGAATAAATCTAAAATTGAAAGAATTCATTCAAAACATGACTCTGAAGACTAAATAAGATCATATATTGCAACAAATACAATTTTAATAAAAACAAAAAGGTACATACAGTAAACAATTTACATAAATTTAAAATAATCAGTGATGTTTTTGAGAAATCTAAAGGAACTTCTAATTCCATCGAAAGGTAGGGAGTACTTCACTCAATGGATGCAAAATCTAAAAGGAATGAAATCATACAAATAATTAGTGATAGAGCCACCTGTTAAATTTTTTTTCTACATCACCACACATTTGAATTTTACCATTGACTCTTACGGTTAGAACTGTGATTAATTTACTTTTTTAAGCCAGTTAGAACTGTGACCATTTTATGTTGATAAAATCATAATATATGACATCCTTTTTGAAATACTTAGATGTATTGTGATTTATGTTCTAGTTGATATATGTTCACAACCATGAAAAAAGGCATTGATACTGAGGGTATTCTGTCAATAAAACCACTTGAGTCCATTCACAACTGTCAAATCCAGCGAATAATAAATTTCGTTGCATTACCCTTTCAGTTAATTCTGTCGAGCGTCATATATTGATTGGTATTTTAAGGTGAACTCATGTTGCATGTCAGTTAGCATCACTCTAAGCTGACATATTTGGTTTCAGTTATTAAGCTGATGCAGTTCAATTATACACTGAAGGAGATAAACTCTGATATTTAAATTATCGATGCATACAAGTCAAGAAATTTTTAATTTCCAAACAATACCCAAGGCGGAATTCTTCATGTATCTACTTTCAATAGACATTTAGTATTTAAAATACATAGACAGTTGTGCGTTTATGGTGTCGTAATTAAATTATTTAAACTTGTCATGTAAATCATTTGAATCCAAACTAACCTTGTAAATAAAGTTGCATGTTGTTGCATATTATAGATCCAAAATCTACTTATCACATGGTTTTTGATACTTAGATGTATAAACATAACTTGTAAGAAAATTGAAACCGCATTTGATTTAATTAATTCATAAATGTCTAGAACCTAAAAGACAAAGTTTAAGATCATGAAAGTTTTTCAATTTCCATGCAAATGAGTGTACAAAAAATATATAATGATATCATTTCTTCACACCATGGATGGTGAATTTCGTATATTTATTGACTGAGACTCACAGTATCATTTTACAGTAGTCATTATTGATATACAAATAACATTACGTAAAAAATATAACTAAATCAATTTGGAGTGTTGAAAATTGTGTGTGTGAAGACAGAGAAGCAAAATTTGACTTCTATAGAATCAGCTATCGTTATTGAAAATATGCAGTCAGTTGCAAAATATTTGCTAAGACTCTTAAAATATTGGTTGGAACCAAGAAAAGTAGAAAAACGTTGCTTGTCGGATGAATCAAGGTCGAGTTTGGCAAAAACTGGAAGTGCAAATTTTGAACAAACTTCAAGTGACCGTGAACTAATTTGTCTACAAAGTATTTTAGAAACTGATGGGACAAACAATGGAATCGTCTTTTTTACCATATAACTTAATTTTCTGCTCAGTCTGGAACTCAATAATTAGAATTAATTATGTTTAACAATTTTAAGATCATTTACTTAAGGATTTAATACTTTTTATTCCATTGACATAAAAAATAATATACGTGATAGATATAGTTGATTTTTAAAAAATACAACTTAATTAAGAAATATACATAAAATCTTCGAATGGAAATGTAGAATAAAAAAAAAAAAAACTTTGAATTGAAAGTAAAACAAAAATTTCAAATGTTATTGCCACTAAAAAGAATCGCCGGCCAACTTGTCTAGTGGTCAGCGTGTCTGACTACGGATAGGGAGGTATTGGGTTCGAATCCCAGTTCAGGCATGAATGTACTTTCACTCTCTTTCTATCCATCCTGTCTTTGTCCTTTCCTTGTGTGAATGAGGTGTGAATGGTTGCCTATCCTATAAACTGGTCCCTATGGCATGTGTGTGTACTGAAGAAATCGGATTCCACACCAAATACGGTTCAGTTGAAAAAGTGTAGCAGCTCATCCCAATTTCACAGACTAGCTGGCACACGAGAACAACAACTAAAAAGAATCATACATATGACGTAAAAATAATATAAAACACGAGAAAAAACAAATCTGGCAACAAAATAATCCAAAAAGAAACAAAGACTGAAATTGGCAACACTATCATTAAAACAAAGGACGCTAGATTTGGCGAGAAATCTCTTATAGGGCTTTTACTACCTATACCCTAAACAGAGATAGAACTTTCACGATAATAATAGGAAATCTTTCGTACTTGGTTTGAAGGAAATGGTAAAAATTTACAATCGGTTACCCAATGATTTTTTGACGAATTTTTGGACATTAAGACGTGACTAGCAAGATACCCGTTGCAGCTACACAAAAGCTAACCAGAGAATAAAGTTTACGAAATTAAATTAATCGTCACATTCTTAGCCAAACCAAGGGGTACCCGACTCCACACCGAACCCAAAGGAAATACTGAACAGTTTTAACAAAACATTTGCTTTTTTAGATTGCCAATTATGAAACGTCTCAACGTGTAATATACATTATCGAAATGTCAGTTCACATATTAAATTCTACATGGGCAATATTTTCATAACTATGGGAAGATTGCAAAAGAAATATCTCTGAATAGTATTTTTAACATAATCATATTAGAAAGTTGTGTTTAGTATTGCCAAAAAATGTCTTGCATGATATTTAGAGGTATTCTTATATTCTTTACTATAGTATTTTATTTGATATGAAATACAAAATAAATTATCAGAGAGAACTGAATATTTTATTGTATGAAATGAGTATTCGGCTATGTTAAACTAAACTGTCTACAAATTCAATACATAAATATAAAAGATGAATCAATTTTAATATCATGATAATTGTATCCTTCTTTCTTTTGAAGTTTCATCTTCTGGAAAGTATCTATAGACATAGTTTAGATAAAATCTTGATAAATACTTGAATTTTAGCGAAGATGTCTTTTAAAGCAGTTTTTGAGAAATTAAATATTTATACATTCATTTTTCTCAAAAAAAATTAATAAAAAAAATTCTTCGATTAAAAACAAATTAATACATTTTTTAAGATTTTAATATGTTTTCCTGAAACCAATCAATGATAAGTCGCATAATATTACTTCTGAGAAGATTTTATTGAAAAATAATTCTCTAATTTTGAAGGGAATTTGAGGCTATGGGGGAATGATAATTAATATTGTCTTAAAATTCTTTGGTTTGATAAAATTTTCCTTTAATATTATAAAATAATTATAGCGAAATTGTTTCTACTCACAAGAAATTGCTACATATTGTCTTTCATTTTTATTCTCAAATTATTCATTTATTATTTTTCATACAATGCTAAGCAACTTACCAGTTTTCAAACAACAGAATTGCTTATTTAAGTAGCCTGATGGATCTCTAGAGATATATTACACTATTTTCATTAAGAAACTTTTTTATTCGTGTTAATTAATGATTGACATTTCTTCATATAGTTTTAATCAGAAATTAGTCTCAAAAATGGCTTAAGTAAGTTTAATGTAATTCATCAGTGGATAAGTGATTTTTAGCTATGATTATTTCCCAATCTTTATCAACGTTAGAAAGTGCATTCATATGTTTTTGTGTTAGTTACAGCTATGCAACACTTCACTTTATTAATGTCTTTATTCTATCAATCTGTCTTATTCACAAATCTTTTATTTTTGTAAAGGTCAATTTATATCTTTTCAAATAAAAAAAAAGTCATAATATGTTTTATCAAACAATATAAAGCTATTTGTACTATTTGATACATATATTGTTCAAGTTGTTTATTACGAGGGTCATCTGAAAAGTAAATTTCCCATGACTCCAAAAGATGGCTCTGTAAAAGGACCGAAACGCAAACGTACTTATAGGATCGATTGTGGGTATAACTATCATGTGTTGTATTTCTAATTTTTGGATAACTTAATTAAAAAAAAGTCCTTATAAGTGCGCAAAGATGTTGGCTTTTATATACGTTCCACACTCCACTGCGCAACTCTAGAGAACTTTTGCGGACCATTTCAGAACACAAGAGACGTGGGATTCTCGGTCCTGGTTGCAACATGATGTGCGTGGTTTTCGTTATTTTCGAGTTACAAATTTCTTTTTTGAAAATATTGAAATAATCTTAAAATCATGACTCAGTATTTAAAGGAAATTAATTTTAATTGACATCATGGACACTTATTTAAAGATATTAAGTATTTACGTCAAATAAGAACAATATTAATAATTAGTGTTTTTCATGAACACACAGTACCCATCTTCTTCTTCCTCTTTCTTGCCCTCTTCTCCTCGCCTTGGTCCAAGCTTTCCTTTACGAGACTGACCAGAACGCCCTCACACTGGTGTTTTGTTACTCCATGACAACCCTTGTCCTCAAAAGGCAATTTCCACAAAAAATTGTTGGGAAAGTTTATCTGAGAAGTATTTCACCATCCACTGTATAGTACCGACTTTGCTCCAAGCGACTTTCTGTTATTGCACCTGGAGAAATTCCTGTTAATTACGAAGAAGTGCTGACAGCTGTGACATGTTGTCTCCATTCCTAGGCGGCAGACTTCTGTGATACTGAAATACAAAATGACGGTATGACAAGTGCTGCTATTTCGATGGTTCTTATGTTGAGAAGTAGCTGAAATATTGTAATTTTTTGAATAAATCTTTTTAGCTAATTACGTTTTTTAAAAATCCCTGAGAAATTTACTTTCAGCTACTTCTGTACACTGCTCGTATAATTTCCAGATTGTTGAGTTGACATTTATTTTCAAATCTAGTTCGATAAAAGCAGTTGATTTACCGCATTTAAAGTGGTATCAGGAAATTTCATCTTCACATGTATCATGAGCAATATACAGCATTAGTGAATAATTTAATTTCTTTTTTATAACAATAATTTTCATAAATCTACCACGATAACTTCTCACTGGCAATTTTCATGTCCCTACAATGAACTCTCAAAATCTTACGATTTCCATTTGAATTCTAGTGAAACATTTTCGACTATGCAAATTACCTAAAATTAAAATTATCATAAACTAAATTAAATGTTTTCACAAGCAAATTGTGTGAAATTTAATCAGCTCTTCAACAAGAATACAAATATAAACAACTCGAATTTGAGCACAGAGAACATTCTTTATAAAATTTAGGAATAAAGAGCATTGGAAAGTGTGATTTTAGATATTGAAAATACTTGTGTGTGCTAAGTTCATAAAAATGAACATGCGTAGTTTTTATCAAGATGCACGTCATCGAGAGAAACTATTTGTAAGAAAGAAAAAAGTCGTAAACTAGCCAATACGGAAAAATAGGGACTGACGAAAGTTTCTACCACCGAATATCTCCTTATTATTATTATTGTAACAGAAAAGCAAACCAGCTCAGCGCTATTTCAGACACCCCACCCCCATTTCATTCAAATCAAACGGTTTCCTACAAAAGAGACCGCGATAAGGCCTAACTCAGCGCGCGCGAACGAAAAAAGAAAATAAAATGGTAAGAAAGAAAAAGAACTGTAATAATCATAATGACAATAATAATAAAGAACAAGTAAAAAGGAGATGGTAACTACACAATAGGGAAAACTCTGAAGTGAGCGAGAGTAAAACGCTGCTAGCAGCGTTTGTGCCCTAAAAGGTGGGCGTCTTTGTGCGCGCCTGCAGAATAGAGTTCAAAATGCATAGAATTGCGCTTCTGGACAACAAAGAGCTTCCATTCTTTCGGTTAGGAAGAAGCAATGGCGGTGAATATTTCTATTATGATTGCGTCTCGTTCAAAGAAGTAAAAAAAAAAAAAATGAACAAACTTCTACACACACAAACGGGTGTCTTTTTGATTTTTTTTCTACCATTCTAGTTATTTATTCCTTTTTCTTCTTTTCCCGCCTTTTCATCAGAATGAGATGTTCTGAAAAGAGCGAGATACAGAAAAAATAAATTTGTTCGATTGTGCCTTTTCAAGAAAGTTTGTTCCTGGGAAAAGCTAAAGAAAAAGTAATTAATCGGGAACAATCGTGTAATATTTGCACCTGCGATTTTACAATGACACAACAACCAAAAAGTAGAATTGGTCAAATGGTGAGGATTCTTACGATGAATAGCGCTCGAAATTTTCAGTTATTTCTTTTATAATTAGTAAAGAATGCCAAAAAATGAGCCATGTACTTTTCTTAAGTCAATCTTAAAAGTCTGCCAGTCTTTTAAACAAATTTTCAGTTATTTATTGGGTGAGTTTTTGTATAATGCACTTAGACAAAGAGCTTTCACTTTTTCTAATCGCTGAAAAGATTCAAGAACTGAAGACTTGACCATCGTAATTTTTTTCGTACCTCTGCTGTAGGTAAACATTTTGAAACCAAACTTGTAAAACACCCTTCAAAAAATTTTAAATAATAAAGAGATAATGCATTTTAATTAAAAATCATTTTATCTTCTAGATTAATTAACGTTCGCTCTCGCTCACACACACACACGTTCAAAGTTATTGCTTAAATTATTATTTCTTATGCATTCATTTCTATTCTAGTGAAAGCTAATATTTCATTGCTGAGAAGTGTGTTATATTAGAACGACAAGGCGGTCAAAATTAGGTCTATATTGCATTATCTAAATATCTCCTTTAACTATCATTAATTAAGAATTTCTTAATAAAAATTAGTCTCATATGAAGTCTCTAGCAGAACTTTTCAATGCAAAATAAAAAACAGCTCAATAAAGTAAAAAAAAAAAAAAAGTTTACAGTTGTTTCAACTTAACGATAATAAAGCATTGCTCGCAGTTTTTTTTTTTTTGTAGGAAAACATACCATCTGTAATTCACATAAGTATTTCATTTTTTAGCAATGTTTCCTATCCTAATTTAACAACTTCCGAATTCTGATTAGGAAACTCCAAGTGGACAAATAAATAGGAGTGAAAAAGAAAAAGGAATATTTATTATTTTCACCTGAAAATATCGAAATTAAGGTATTTTTACAAATGTAAAAGAGGAACTAAAACTTACAAAGAGAAATGTACTTAAAGTATCAATAGTTAATACACGAAACTAGGTAAAGTGAATTTACAACATGTTTGTATATAGCAAATGATTGATTGTTTGTTACAAGACTTCATTAGAGAAAAACAATATTCATGAAAGTAATGAATTTTAAAAATAAAAATAAAAGATAAATTAATTTCAATAGAACCTGTTAAAGAAAACAATTGAGAGTGAAAAATTGAAAAACAACTATCATAAAATCTCTGAGTAGCAATATTTATTTTTAGCAAACGAGTGGCAACATAAGATTGAACCACAACCGGTGTGGAGAAGCACAAGAGTGAGGGAGTTATGTTCAGAAGCTAATGTCTCGAACTTGGTGTTTTTTTTTTTTTATTTTTTATTAACATTAATATATCATAGCAATGTTTTTAGTTAATATTTAAATAAATATTTTAAAGGTAAGCCTGTGTGGTTTAATGTTGTATTGAAGTAATTATTGACAGGCAAATACAACCGGAACACAATCGCTTTGACTTTTTCATTTCCTGACACATTAATCACTCGTTTTTATGAACCTCTCTTTCCGAACAATCATGATTTTACAAACCAATGGCTAGTTCCTAACATGGTCCCACAGACGGAATTTTATATCCCATTTGTGAACTAAAATTTTGAAAAATCCCCTCTTTACGAACTGCTTGTATGCATTTTTCATTTGCTTTGATTTTTTTTATCTGATTCTTGATTCATTTTTACAGATGTTTTTATAGGAGAATCATAAATCCTTTAACGTGTTGATATGTAACTCATTATGGATATTGAAATCCCGAATTTTTTAAAGCAATTTTCTGATTTATGACTAATGCCCCTGCATCTCAGTATAATCACTGACTTCAGGTGCGAATGGCATTAAGTACCTTTTCAAGGAGTGATCAGGGCTTAAAATCGCCTTCATAAATTGACTTTCAAGAAACAATTTTGTCTATGTATGCTTAGAATGATGCTGCAGTAAAAAGGTATCTAAGTCATATCTGACTTGTTTGCTTTATTAATGATAAACACTAAATTTGAAGAGCCAAGAAAACGATTAGAGTGAAGATGAGTTACTCATCCATAAACTCGAAAAAAAATCTACTGCTACCACAATATATCTCTTTAGGACTTCCTGAATCCGGATTCAGATGTAATTTGTTCATAAAAAGTATTGGATGATTTAATTATCCATGGCATGATATATGTTTCGTGGATCAAACAAGAAAACAAAGTAGTGCTGCGACTGTCTGCAAAACAAGTGGATGAGTAATTAACACGATTGAGTAATTTTGAGAAAAACAGCAATGAAATGCTTTTCTATATCAAAAAAATACATTTTTGAAATTGAAGTTTTAAAATAGAAAAAGATTATAGTTTATTTGAATTTTTTTATCAGTAAAATGAACGTAAAAATTGTTTTTAAGTATGAATTTTATGTTTCAATATACTGCATACACTATAAACAGTTTTTCCAATATTACTTTATACATAAAAAAAAGCAATTTTGGCAAAAAAAATTGTTCTAATTTCTAAAAGTTATTTTCCTATTTTACGAATTTTCGACTTTAAGACCTATTTTACCGGTCTTTACGAGTACGTAAAAACGATCATCTGCAACATAAACAAGAAACTTCTAGTCCTTTTTAATGATCCGAAAGAACATGACCTATGGAAAGTGTATCCTATTGCTAGTTCTCGAAGTAATCCCTATCGGCATCCAGCATTTTTTGCCAACGTGTCTCCAATTGTGCAATGTATGTTGTTGTAAAGTTCAGAAGTTTTTAACGCTAAGAGGTTCGTGAGAGTTTCATGCAAGGCTGCCTTATTATGGTAAAGAGTTTTCCACAAAATAATTATCTAGGGAATGGAAAAGGAGGTAATCTGATATCTGCTGGCATATTCTATTCCAATACCTGTTGCACGCGTTCAAATTTCTGCGAGTACAAGTCCACAGTGTAATTTAATTCTATTATATGAATACAATGGCACGTGTGTGCAAAACTTAAGTAACAGTATAAATTTTAAGTAGGTAGCAAAGAAAATTCATAAAAGAATAACTCTTACAACCAGCACCATAAATAAGCAATATAATAGAAAGATCAAGCGAATACAAATGCCAGGAATTAAAAATCACAGGTGACGTGAGCACAAGTAAAATGTTATCGGTCGACATGCATAGCTGAACACTAAAATAAAAGGAAGAGCAGAGGACCCAATTAAAAGCATTTGCAACAAATAAAATTGAATTCATACAAGGAAACGTCAAGAAAAAGTTACCTGTACAATATCAGTTATGGAAAAATTATCAAAACACTGGAGGTAGAGTTTAGTGTGACTAATGTAGCTAAAGAATTCGAAACCCAAAAAGTTCTGCTTTGTACCCTTAGAAAGCCTTCCAAACAATAGGCACAGTTATTAGAAAGGTTCCGCCCATGGAAAAAACTGTGTTTGAATAACAGATATATTCTCCTGCAAGGGAACAGAGCCCCAAACCAGTCTTAAAGCATCATTGCTCAACAATTATGTACAGTGACGAGGCGACAAGTGCCATGGTTTACTGTGTCAGAATGCCTTCAAAAAGATGGCTCACTCATGCACTAGTCTAACTGCTGCATCCCTTTGAAAGTTAGACGCCTGCTCTAACAGAGTGATGGAAGGAGCACAAAAACTGGACATCACGCCAATAAATTTGGTCTTTTTTAAGGATGAAATTCGTAACTGCTGCACAAGTTAGTTCATTTGGAAAGAAGTCAAGACACGGTATCATCCTAGTAACGTCACGAAAGAGACCATTGCGATTATCCTGAAAGTTTCGTATGGAGAGATTTTATGCTGATCGAGCGGACTGAGTTCCACGTTTTCAATATAAAACCGGGTATCACTATTATAAGTAAGTGATCTTTTCCCATCTGTATCTGTTCCAAGGTGCCCTTCGTTTTTATAAGCGATAACATTTAACCAATCACAGTCTTGCTTTTCCCAGCTGCAGAAATAATGAAGATATCACTCAAAAAGATTGGCCAACGTTCTTCCCTGATTTAAATCCTATAGAACATGAGTGGGATGCTCTGGGAAGACACACTGCGTCACAATTACATCCTCCATGTAACACACAACTGAAACAGATGCTGATTGAGGAATGAGCACTCTTCCCTCAAGTAATGTAAATTAATTGATGTAACGAGTATGAAAAGACGCTGCTAAGCGACCATTGCAGTAAGGCAGCAGCATATCCCATACTAAGGAACAATAGTTTGTTGTTGTTTTTTTTCTTGGACATACAAGTATGTGAATCAAAACTATAATCTCAATAAAGTGTTTTTGTTTCATTCCATAGTGTATGCCTTGTATTAATTTTTGTACAACTATATTTTCTTCATTGTTTCAGTACAAAATGCTATTTCCCATTTTTGTATTTCCTGTCTCAGATGATTTATAGCTAAATTATGACCAAAAAACTCGTTTTTTTTTTTTTTTTTTAATTTTGCACACCAGGGTGTTAAGGAGATAAGTGACTTCGATGTTCTCGAGAGGTATTATGTTGCTTCCTCTTAAGATATGTTTTAATTACAGTTTATAAGCGAAATGAGAATAATTTAATCCAGGTGCAAGTTTTGGTTGTGGTTTCAGTTCCACTTGAATTATTACCACATCGTCCGTTTTTCGTAAACTTTATTTAAAAACTTCATATTTTACTTTTAAGGTCAATAATTTTCCTTCAGAATAAAAACTGAGCGACGCTTCAGGTTTTTGTAAATCAACCAATTTATTATACTTAACAAATTTTGTTCTTTTATCACCAATTTTTTTAGTACATTTTTTTGTTTATTTAAAACCACATGTTACTTAGTAACAATTTTTAAAAAATCAAAATTTTTAATTTTGAATAATTTTTGTTATTTTTTACAAGTTGGTGTAAGATAGTTGAAAATTATCTATTGTTTATATTTCCACAAGTTGAAACTGAACTGGTGACTGAATGATCATTGAGTTGAATTCCTACTTCGGCTGAGAGTGATTTTGATGATTCAAAGTGCACCTTAAATTATAAGTTCAATTGAATTAGCCCTATATTCTAGAAAAAAACTATGATATAACAAACCAGCCTCGCCTCAATGAAAAAATGTTTACCATAATGGAATTACTGAACTGGATAATTTTGGTTCTAAGAAAGTGATTTTATGCCAAATGCAAATTTTAAGTTGATGCTGAATTAATTTGCTCTATTAGATCTAGAATTAATTTTCTTATTAAATATTATGCCCACGAATTTTCATTTGAAGAAATAAAACTCATATCTTTTAAAAAAGGTAATTTATACATTTAAAAATAAATAAATAGGAAGTTCGGCATTTTAAAAAATATAAATTATAAAGCATAAAATTAAACTTTTTTTACACAGGAAAAGAAAAACTTCTTTTTAAAATTATAAAAATTATATTAATTATAAAATAGAATAGACAAGAAAAAATAAAATTTTCCGTTTATTTTTTAGTTAATTTTGACGCATTCGAGTGAAAACAAATTACATTAATTCTTTAGAAACTATTATATGCAGAAAAATATTCTTTAATCTATTATATTTAAATATTCCTGGCTTTCTTAAAAGTTTAAGAAGACTGTCATTAAAGAAAGCCGATCTGATATTTACAATAATTAAGCAACACACCCCGTAAAAAATGTATTAAATATGTGCAAGAAAATTCCACTATAGAAATATAATACTTGAAAATTTAAAAACTAATGGGATTAAAAATTGCCAAGATAAGTCACATAAAGCTTTAGAGATAAAACTAAGAAATTAATTCTCATCCAATAACCAGATGTAGAGTGTGATTGTATGAAAATGATGTTAAAAAAGGTGCTTATCAAAATTTATCATTAAAACCAAAATAAATGCTTGTGTTACATATTTGATATTAAAAATTTTACTTTCATTACATGTTAGCGCTCCTGACTCCTGAGGTGTGGATCCCGGGTTCGAATACCGGTTCGGGCATGGATGTAACTTTCTTTCTCTGTTCTCTCTCTGTTTCTCTGTCCTTTGTTCTGTGATGATGTATGAATGTGGCCCACCCTGTAAACGGGTCTGTGGTGGTATGGCGCGAGCAATGCTTCTCGTTTCTGTGACTTGGTTCACAGGTGCTAGCGGGGTAACGACAAATGAGTAGCAGTTTCTGGCCACGTTGTGGCATAGGGTTCGTCACCCAAGTGTGCCCATCGTTGGAAAAAAAACTTTCATTACATTATATGTAATACAATATGTTATGTATGAAAATAAAGTACAACATTCAGAATTTTTTATATTACTGATTTTCATTGTGTGAATCTAACCTAATATAACTAATCTATTCAGTAGTCAAGCTCTTTCCATTCATATGGCAACTTTACGTGATTATTTATGATTTCATTAACGCATACTGTTATTTCATCACAATTTTTCAAAAATGATTTTATAAAGATGTGAATGTTTGATACAGTTTCAAAAAAGGTAATTGTTTGTTTGTCGCTCAACGGTCATTTTTTGCACACGAGGGCTAATTAGACCGGGACCTACGATTCCGAACCACTACAAACATCCATGCCCAAGGTGGGATTCGAACCCACGAACTGTTGAACCGAAGGCAAGAGTTCATAAAAGGTAAATAGCGTAAGATCTGGATAACTTTTGCCCTGCTTCTCAGGATAAATTATTGTCAACTATACGCCTGATACACAGCTATATACGATAATTGACTTAGGTATAATTTCAATCATCTAAATCTTAATATACCAAGAAATTCCCGAATGTTATACTGTATAATTTTGATCATGTAAAACAAAAAATACACAGTACTATTACAAATTCTATATTTGTTGTATTACGAGAAAAATACAAATAAAATATTTGTATTAGAAAATAAACTTCCAAATTTTTATTTATGCAAGTCACTTATTAATATATGGAAAACAAATAATCTTGAAAATATAAAGATTTAGGAATAGGTAATTATTACCTAACCCTATACGTAGTGACTTTCTGTCGCTGAAATAACTCAAGAATTGAAAGCAGATTATATCTTTCAATGCACATAGATGGCGAATTAAAATGAAGGGAGCATGCATTCCTGAAGGAAGCATGCAAATGAAGTGAAATTTACAACATGCATTTGCGATTACATTTGCGATGACGAGACGTACAAATTAATAACTACCATTGTCTCCCTTGCATACAATATGGACGACCATAGCTCCACTTGCAAGCGCTCTATATAAAAGAAAACAAAATAAAAAGTTTCCCGACTTTTTGAACCAGGACAGTTATATTGCCGTGCATTTTATTTTACTTAAATTGTTTAACTATGCCCCATGAAAGACATCGAACATCTTTCTAACAATTATGAACTGAGTTTAATGAAGGAAGAATAGTAGGCTTAAAGAGGTTGCGGATTATCCTTCAGAAAAATTGGTAATCGTGTTGTACGAAACCAAACAACTGTCATGTAGATCTGTCACCACTGGGTCTAACAGCGAACTGAGGACCCCGATATTATCTACTTCATTACATCACTGTACATAAATGGCATATTGTGTGCTTGGTAGAGATGAATCACTAAGGCATATCACAAACCACAGCCCGGCAGATCCAGTCTGTTACGCGCCATTCGGTGTTCGCTTCTACGATTCAACGTAGTCTTCAACTAAGTAGAATGTCCACAAGTGTCTATTACTTCGTTGAACCTTAATTCAGAATCAGAAGTGTCGTCGCAGATGAACGACGGACATGGATAACGGAAAGGAACGACTTTGCCTTACTAATGAATCTTGCTTCTGCTTATAACACCACGATAGTCAAATTTGAGTCTATAAACACAATAATGAGAGATTCCTGAACTGTGTTGTGCTATGAATCACCACACTGGTCTTCCACTCGGTGTGATGATTTAGATGGTATTGGATTTCATTCTTCCATCTTTCTAGTTGCCTTGCCAGTGTATTGAACAGCCAACTATGAGATGTGGGAGTCTGTGGACCTTAAGTGCTTGTTTGATGTTTGTTTAATGTTTGTTTGTCGCTCAACGGTCATTTTTTGCACACGAGGGCTAATTAGACCGGGACCTACGGCTTAAAGTGGATTCCGAACCACTACAAACATCCATGCCCAAGGTGGGATTCGAACCCACGAACTGTTGAACCGAAGGCAAGAGCGCTAACCATTCGGCTGCCAGCTCGGCCCTTAAGTGCTTGCCATTGGCCATATTTCAACATAACGTATGACAACACATGACACTCAAAGTTTAAGAACTCTTCTTACACATCAAATTGAATTGTACCCTTGGATTCTTTGTTTTCCGGATTCATTACTAGTTAAAAATGTCTGATCTGTGCTTATAAAATTACTATCCTGGAATATAACTTCAGCTGCTATATCAAAACAACTTCAGAAATATGTGGAAATCGTATGAACTGCTATACCCCAAGGCTATATCCAAACTTTTGTTTTTCTATTCCAGGTCGTGAAGCAAGGATTATTGCCAACAATGGCTGCTACAGCAATTACTAGTTTTTTCATCATCCATCCTTCACAAGAGGGTGTAATTTCAATCATTTGTGATCTTTGTATAATTTATAATATGTCTAATAAACTTTCTCGTAATATCACCTGTCTTGATGATGCATTTTGTTTGATCAACAATGCAATTAAGTGTATTATTATTTTTAATTTATGTCGCTTAGTGTTTATATAAGAAACATCATTAGATTCGAAGATATGAATTTCCTAAAAGTGTCATATGACTATTAGATTACGTTAGTCATTCCATCAAATATAATATAAAGTTCAAAACATGTCTTGTAAAAATAATTAAGGATTTTATTTATTTAATGTTAAAACTATTTTGTATTAGAGTAAAGAAGAATTGATACGTGTATATTTAGGGATTTTTACAATAAAATTGGGAGAGAGAAAGATTTTTTCTTTTTCATTATCTAATTAATAACCATAAATATTTACTAACATATTAATTTAAGAGAAAATATTTTTTATTTTATTTGTTTAAGGCACATAAATAAGCATAAAAAGATTAAAACAAAGAAGTAATTACTGCAGCAATGACAAAAAAATAATTTAAGATACGACCGACTTTTAAAATTCGAAAAGCCATATTCTAATCATGAACTCCATTAGTTGAAAATGCAAAAAAAGTAACATCACTCGTTCAACTGACCTTTTCCTGTACAGTGTATTTTGTCCCATATAAATCTTTTCACTTGGGACAATCAATGCAAAAGCGGTCCCACCAAACCAGAATATCGTCAATATTTCCTGGATATCGGTCTTGGTACATCCATTGGGATAAACGACCATTGCCACATTTTCATTTCGAAATGAAATAATATCTTGGATTTAAATAATTGCTCTGTAATTTCTTTGTCCAAGTGCATAGCATCAAAACATCAATTCTTTCTAATAAATAATATTTTACTATTCACTTGATATCCTCCCTTCGCCGTAATTAAAATTCTAATTTTAAATGCAACTAAAATTAAACTATTTTCTCGCTCACAATCATATATAAATTGAAACAGCTGTGAATCGACAAATTTCCTAATAAAGATTTCTAATAAAAATAATTTAATAAGTCATCTTTCCTTGGTTTCAAATCAAATCACTTCATTTCAACACTCAGTATGACTAACAATTTTCACAGAAAAGATAATATCAAAGATAATGACAGTACAATATTGGTAAATTTATCTGCTAAACGAAATCCATGAACTGAGTGTAATTTAAGCAGTGTTTTAAAAAACAAATTTCGTTTATGCTGGCTATTATATAGTCACAAATAGCTAAGTTTTCATTTTATATTATATTAAGAAACATGATTTTAATAAAACATACTTACAGCCAACAATTTTATCTTAAGAGGAGATATTATACTACTCACTTGATTATATTATTCAATGTCCATGATTATTCACTATCCATGATATTATACTATTCAGGGTGGCCTCTATTTTAAGGTGCTACTCAGTTTCTTACCAATTTGGCAACATATTGTTAGCGATGTCGGTTTATTTTAGGTTAGTCTATCGTGTTCTTGTTCCATCTAACATCTATTAGAGCAAGCTTGGTGAAAAAAATCGCCCGTTTTCGCCAAGGGATGTCTTAAAGTATATTTTTCCCCATTGTTTATTATACAATAGAAAATTTTAAGCCAAATATCCATAAAAAATTGACACTGAGTGCCAATGGAAATGCTAAAAAGCATTTTCTATATAATTTCTGTAGGAAATATGAAAAAAAGTTTCTCCAGTATACCAATATAATGAAACGAAAACATATAAAAAAAATGGAGTACTCAGATAATGGTTTGTAGCACCAAACTTTCATTTCATATAGAAAAATTATATAAGGAATGATCTTCCATGTACCAGTTCGATAAATTATGTAATTTTTTGATTAATAACTTAATGAGACAGAGAAGGCAGGCTCACTGAATGCTATTAATTAAAGTTTTGTGGTGATTCCTCTAACTTTCAGTTAATAAAATTAAATTCACACGAAACGAAATTAAATTATCGAAGTAAAATTGAAATTGCGAGGAGAAATTTTAAAAAATGCCCATCAAAATATTATTTCTAGTAGTAGCAACAATCCTATAAATTAATTCAGTCAATCACTGCATTTAGAAACAGCGAATGCATACTCCCCGAAAAATCTGTACTAAATTAATTATTTTTCATTTAGTCACATGTGTACCTGTCTCTCTCACCCTATAAGTTTGTTTCCAAATGTAGCTTATATTGTGGTGTATTGGATGATTTATTATTCATTACAAATCAATAGCAATATCAAAAAGTCTATATGTTGAAGCCTTAAGGCCTCCAAATTCTTAAGTTTCTTAAAATGATTTGAAGAATAAATCATAGAATCCTTAAGAAAATCTTTCATGAAACTAGTAGACTTTATTTTCAACTCATTTAAAAAAAAATTCATTATATTTAACTGATAAATAATGTGCTATGAATGCTAATTAGTTTTAATGTGTAAAATCACCAAATGCTGCCATTTCAAATTTTGTTAAATACAAAAAGACGCGTTTTTTAAATAAAAAAAAAAAATGTTTTCATACGAGTAAAAAAAAAACTAATTTTTTAGAAATACCTTACGAGATACTATTGTAGTATTGTTTTCCATACTGCAATAGAAATTAATAATTTTTTTTCGAAATTACAGAAAAGTAATTTGTGTTATTATTTATTATATAATTTTAGCAAAAACCATTTTCATTACTATGAATGATGATGGTGTTTATAATATGTGTGATTGCAACATTAACGAAATTGAAAGACTTAAGTTAAACTTTGGAACAGAAGTTTTGAAATTTAAATTGGTTACATATGCTAGTTAATCATCTTCATTATATAAAAAAATTTCCATTAAAATAATTTGCTTTTAATTAGCAATAGGGTAACCGCATACTTATTTTTTTTTAAATATATTTTGAGACTAGAAATAAATATTTTAATTATGCAACGAATATTACTTTGAAAAATTTTAAAACAGTTTCTCAATCTAGCATATCTATATCTTTGTTTATTCATAATAATTGTAATAACAAAAATAATAAATGCAAATTTCCACGAAGAATAAAAAACAAGTTTTTTCTTCCCTTTTTGAAACTAACTTGAGAAATCGGCTTTAATAATAAACATTTTGCAAAACAGTGTTTTGTTATTAACTTGAAAATTTTTTTCACTTTTGATAATCAATAAGCAATCAATTGATCAGCAATGGGCAACAGATGCTAACTTTTGTTATCCTTCGGTTTATACAAGGCAAACAAGAAAGTTCATGCCATTTTCGTGTTGCCATTCAGTGAAGTGAGAATAAGTATGAAAAATAATGTATGGCGTGATTGAGACTTCGGTCAGTCGAGAGAAGGAATATTAGTAGTTGTAAAAACAGGTCCACCGCGCGCATTCATCAATCATTACTGGTACAGTAGCAAAGAGAAATGGACGTTACGAAGAAGCTCATTCGGTGTTGTTTGCTTTATGACTCCAAAGCATGCTAATTAGCTGCTTCATTAATTCGTCGAATATGTCAGGCGTTTGAGGTTAGTGCTATGAATGAACGTACGGCAAGGCATTAATTTCACAAATTCAGGTCGGGAGATTTGAGTCCATGAAGCTGGTTCTAGTGGACTAATAACTATATCACTAGTCACTATTAAAGTGGTTCACTATGAGAAGTTACCAATGGGCCAAACGGTCACTGTGAACCTGTACTCGCAGCAATTGTAGTGTGCAACAGGCATTTCAATAGAAGGAGCCAGCATTGGTTATTCGCAAGGGTGTATTGTTTTAGGCCGATAACGAGATACCACATGTGCCGCCAGTGGCCAGAATACCATACAGCAACTTGGTTGGGAGACTTTTGCCATCCTTCTTACTCATCTGACCTAGCACCATCGGATTACCACCTCTTCCATTCCTTGCAGATTCATCTTCTTGGAAAATCCTTCATCAATGTAGTATACTTGTGACAAGCAATCACGGAATTCTTTGCGACCAAATCCCCGACTTTTACCGCAAGGATTGCACAGTTGGAGACACGGTGGCAAAAGGTGCTGGATGCCACGATAGTGATTACTTTAAAGTTAAAAGTAGGTTGCACTTTATGGCTTGTTCATTTGGGTTCAACATTTATCTAATTGAAAAAAATTTGAATTCAATTTTTTAATTGCAAATAATTAAAGCTTGCAATATTTTGATTTTGTTATTTTGTGATATATTTTGAATTTTTTATATTTTGTTCCTTTTTACATAGAACTCAAATTGTGATTATTTCTTATTCTTATTCATGTTTTATGTGATGTATATATCACTGTATTAATTCATTTAATTTTTATTTTATCGATATTTTTCAGCATCATTTATGTGACACTCCATTGCTGTTTAAGAATACTGTAACATCTTTTATTTAATTCATTTTTATGTATCAATGACTAATAAAATTTTAAATTTTATTCATAACCTGCATCTTCGCGTTTATTTCTTGTAATTTCAATATTGACTGATGTATTATATATTCATAAGAATAAATTTAAGTTCATTATATTTATTAATTAGTATTAGCGGTGATTACTGTACAATTTGAGTTTTGCGCATGTTTCTACCAAAATTTAATTTTGTATTGATAGTTTGAAGTAAACTAATGAATATATGTACTGAATTCCAAATCAGTCAAAATTCAAAGAAATATTTTTAGCCACAAAATTCAGAATAATCAAATAATTTTACGATTAATTAACTCAAATTCTAATCATTTTAAATTATATTTAGAACGCAGCTGATATTCACTTTTAATAATTGCGTATCTTTTATGATCTCAAAAATTGAAAATTCAACGTTTAATCATCACTACAACGGTTGGTTTGTCGCTCAACGGTCATTTCTTGCACACGAGGGCTAATTGGACCGGGACCTACTGTTTAAAGTGGATTTCGAACCACTACAAACATCCATGCCAAAGATTGGATTCCATAACTACAGCAGATAAAGGTAAGTTTCTGCTTTCTGGATGCACACCTGTTAGAATTGACGCGGGGAGCTTTCACAGTTGTCTTCCTTGCGATACACGAATCGGAACAATTCTTTCTGAACAGACCTTCCGAAAAGTCTTAAAATATTCAGTAAATACTCAAAAAAGCTTTACAACTATTTTTCGTCTATTAAGCACTCAGCAATATTACGCAATTCTTTATAAGCTAATATTTGTAGGCAAATAGTTGCGCATGGTTACTCCAATATTTTTCATCTAAATAAATTGATGAGCTAAAAAATTCAAGGTTAAAGATAAAAAAATTAATAATGATAAATGTGATCCACAGATGTTAATAATGGTAAATATGATCTAGAGAGTTTAAAAGATTAAAATGCTCTTAAAGTAAAAATTGCTTCGGAAAGAAATAGTGAGTTAGTTGATAAGACCATTTCCTCGCCATTTCACGTGAAATGGCGAGGAAATGGTCTTATCAACTTATAATGGAAATTTCATAGTGGAAATTTTTGAAGGATATTCCAAAAAGAAGCTGCAATTAGAAATCATTGGTAAATTTAGTATCCTTCAAGGATTATACACTTATATAATTAACACACTTCCCTTCATTGTTCATGTAAATTTTAGTAATTACTACTCCTATGTGATCACGAAGAAAAATTACAAATATTGCGAAACGCTTATAATAGAATTTAAAAAAACTTAATGCTAATGAAGGCTCAAAAAAGATATTTTCTGCACTGTTCTGTGGGCAACTTCCCTCACAGTTTAGATTATCTAACTGTGTAACAAGATAAACTTCCCCAAAATATCATTGCCATAGAACAAATATATTAAGACAAGATCAGAAAGTGATACTCTTTATAATCTGAACAGAAAAAAAATTTCTTTTACATATAACAGCAAACCGAATAAAAAATAACTTCCCTCAATCAATTCAATCAACTGACATTAATTTTCTGTTAGAGAGCTTAATGAGGACAGAAAGCATTCTGTATTATCTAACTTATTTCTTTTTAAATTTACTGAATGATATTTGAATTTCTCAGTTATTTTCCATGAAGTTCAAATATCAATCAGTAACATTGTACAAACCATGCATAAAATTTCGCTCTAATTTGCTGTCCATATTTCTGACATTTTTACCGATGTTTTAAGCTTTACTCATACATGTGTGTATACAAATATCAATCTATGCGTAAAGTCTTAATCTCTCCAAAATATTTCTCATAAAGTTTTTTATTTTTATTTATTTTTTTTAATTATTATTACAGTAGAACTACAGTCATCCGAATCAATTGGGACCGGACCCCATTCGGATAATCAAATATTCGGTTAATTTGATTTCTAAAAAGGGTTCATTTAATCAATTAATGTAAGTTGAAAATAGAAGCAGAAACTATATTTTTAAAAAAAAATAATTTAATTAAAAAAGATAACTTTTTTTTACTTGTTCAGGTACTTACTGTGCTGTGCATTAATACAGTATATATGTAGAGTGCTGTAATTGAAAGTCTTAGCTGGCTGAACATCTCCGTCAAAGTAAGCTGTTTCACTGCCTTCCTCCGTTTTCCGGCAGGCAAATGGGGCATCCGATTGACAGTGAAAATTTGCATGTGGTCACACCGGCAAATGATCACTAGCTGATAGTAACATATCTATTTCAACTTGGACATTAAGGTCATCTTCTTTGACGCTTTCAATAAGTTGGCTATCATTTCCAATTTGAAATTCTTAAACACTCAGGAATCTTCAAAAGAATGAATTCCACAAGTGACTCGTCCTTCTCATCTTCTTCCTTCGCTTACCTTTCCTTCATCTTGAGCTTTTTGCCTTTATTTTTTCATTTCCCATCCTTTCTTCAATCTAATTTATCTTGCTGAAATTCTAAAAGTGATTCGGATTATCAGCGATTCGGATAGTTGGATTTTGGATAATTGGAACTTTATTGTATTATTTTTTACCCCATTTGGTTGATTAACGATGAGTTATGAAGCTAAATAGACTAAGCTAATGATATAACTTCATATTTTGTTATAGTAGAGGTTAATCTCATAACGCACACATTTTAATGTTTATGACATTTATGTCAACGATTTATATTTTATAAGAAATTTTCCGTTAAATAACTTTATTTTTTAGTAGCGGTAACAACAGAAATATATTTTTTTTAAGCCTACAGTAAATTTTTCATGAATTCTGAGATTATTTTGAAGTTTTTTAAAATATTCTTCACTCTAACAAAAGCATCAGATCACTCACTACAACTATTGGAGGAGCATTCAATATACTAACTTGTATTGTTTGAGCGAAGGAAAAGAAATAACTTTCTCCCCTTGTCCGAAAGAGGAAAACTTGGTCCAGTAACCTACATTTTACAAAAGAGTGTTTTGCTTTTAACTTAAAAATGCGCAATCATCATAGCCGTCGATAGCTCAGTTGGCAGAGCGGTGGACTGTAGATGGTAATTGCTGTTATCCATAGGTCGCTGGTTCGACTCCGGCTCGACGGAATTAATTTTTTTCTTATATTTTGCTTCTTTGTCATGATGTGCAATCCAAACAAAAATTTAATTTCAAATTTGCTGACTACATGTGCAATTTTTTAAAACTACAGTCCATTGAAATTGTAATAAAATATATAATAAAAT
This sequence comes from Latrodectus elegans, assembly GCA_030067965.1. Lineage (NCBI taxonomy): Eukaryota > Metazoa > Arthropoda > Arachnida > Araneae > Theridiidae > Latrodectus > Latrodectus elegans. The sequence goes on from CM057813.1 coordinate 36,106,313, forward strand.
AGGAAAATATTTTAATTTTTAGTATTTTATTATATTTTTTATTTCTATTTATTTCTTTGCATATTAACCAAATATATTCTTTCTCATAAAATTATTTATATTTCATAACGAATGTTTTATTCAATTTCTTTTTAAATTAATTGCTATTTTTGTATCACCATTTTTTATTCATTTTATTATTTAAGAATATTGTCATTATTTTATTCATTAATATTGTTCTAATTTTCTATTATGCATTACTCTTTTCCCTTTATTTCCAGCAATTTCAATACTGATTTACATATTTATTACTGATTAAAATAAATTTGATTTGTTGTTTTGATTCATTTATGTACATTTTAGAGGTGGCTTCAATGCGATGCGAGTTCTGCGTTTGTATAACAAGATATTTATTTTTCTGTTATCCAGAAAGTTATCTTATAAACAAACATACTATGTTCAATGTCAGTAAACCAAGGTTAACACTAAAATCAAGGAAATATTATTCATAGCAAAATTAGAATTTGTTATATTATATGTACATGATTTACAATTATCTAGTCTTAACTCTAACCTTCAGAATTGTTATTTCTATGCAGCTGGCGCAACGTTAATAAATGCATGATCAAAAAGTTAGAAGAATTCCAAACGTACTTTTCTTATTTTATTAAAATTGTAATCTTAATTCAAAATAAAATCACCTTACCTATTTCTCTTTTCGTACTACAGCTCTTTCTCGATTTCTTAGGGTTAATCCTACTTGTTTATTTCGGATTTCGCTGAAAAAGATTGCTACTCCATTTTGAATAAAATGTCATTAAAATTATAAATCAGGCTCGCCGTCAAAAGAATAAGCTCCTTATTTTAATAAAAAGATTTAATAAGAATTAAAAAATGTAAAATCATATTAAAATGGTCAGATGACCTTTTCTTTCTGTTACATTCATTCAACTGCTTACAAAATCAAATCTCTCTCGTAATATGTTAATTTCGGTTGCAGTTAAAATCAAAATTAAGTGTTCGCTTTTGGGTTTTCTGACAATTGGGCTTTTTAAAGAGAAAGTCTACCATTTGATCATAATTTTATCTGATATATATTTTTTTTCCAATGGCAGATTGTAGACAGTTACAACTGCAACAGAGTCTATTAATCTATTGTTCCCTGACACCCAAGAAACCGGCCAGAAACAGCGACCTCTTTGCCGCCGAGGCGTTGCCCCGGGTGCACCACAAGGGGTGGGCCACAATCGCACCCTCACACATGCCATGGGGACCCGTTTATAGGGTAGGCATCATTCATACTTCATTCACACACACAAGGAAAGGACAAAGACAGGATAGAGAGAGAAAGTACATCCATGTCTGAACCGGGATTCGAACCCAGAACCTTCCTATCCGTAGTCAGGCACGCTGACCACTAGACAAGTTGGCCGGATTTTTAGCTGATATATGGGATACAATGTTTAGCAAGAAAATTTTTTAGTTTCCTTCCTTGTGATACATAGAGGTTGCTCACTACGTAAAAAAAAAAAAAAAAAAAAAAAAAAAAAAAAAAAAACGGTAAGCAAATGCGCAGAGTGTACTGTAAGCACCACTATAATGATTTTTAGCTATTAGGTTGAATATAATCAGCATTGATAAACTTTGTAAACAAAAAATTATAGTAAAATAGTTAAAGACGTTCTAGTTTCCTAATTGCTTACAAAGTCACTATTACCAGTTGTAAACTTAATATTAAGGGGTAAAAATGTACTCAATAGTGAATGTAGCTCTTAATTATTTCTTGTAAATTAGTAAACTGAAAAAAACTTCCAATGTAGATAATTTTCTATATTTAGCCCCCAAAAAAAGTGTTAGCTTATATAGACTCACTCTCCAATAGTAATGTGCCATTATCCAAGCACAATGCTCGAAAGTTAGGATCCAAGATTTTGCGGTGATATCTGCAAAATTCGGTTGGGTACATAGTGCTACGAATTAATCCTCTTCCTCAGCGATTTTGTAAGGAAAGAGACAGCCAGATCCCGACCGAAAAAGATACCGCTGAGTAGGAAGAGCTCTAAGCCGCTTCCACACACAAAGATGAATGATTATCAACTCGGTTTCAGAATTTGCCTCCACATCGCCAAATGGCTGCTCTTTTGAGGCAGAGGAAGAAAGAGGTGACACGCGTCACAGTTCTTTGTGAGGGTTTCTGAAAAGACCTTTTCCTTTCAATGAAAAAGGAACTTCTCCTTTCACTGGGAGGGCTCAATCTTATCTGAAGACCCTCTTTTTTGTGTTTTTTCGTCAAGCTCTGCATTTTGCCCTCTGAATAATTCCTCCTCTCTCCACCCACCAGACGTACGCATTGCTGGTTTTGTTTGTAAAGATTCCCTCAACTGCACGAGCCTTACGCGGAATGTTTAGAAAGAATGGGAGAACTTGGCGATAAAACGGTGAAAGTTGATCGAGAAACTCGAATTAATTCTGCTACGTTACTATCTGCAATCTGAGTTATGCTGAAACATTTAAGTTATTTCTTTAAGACACAGCACATTGACTCTTGTATAACATTTATTCAATGGAATGAAATACATAAAATTATGAGATTATTAATTTAACTTACATATCTCTGAAGAGCATATAAATTAAACAAAAATATTAGAGTCTTAAAAAGCACGCAAATGTTTCTTCATTTAAATATAAAATGCCTGGTTTTCGCAAAAGTTTTTAAAATCGGATTTTGCATTTTAAAGGGGATTGCTGGCCACTAGAATCATTCGCACCAGATTAATAAGATTTATCAATTCATGACCACTTTTCACACACGACGTCACTTCGAAAATAAAACTTGTTTTTTGTATCAAAATTCAAACTTAAGTATAAATGTAAAATAAACGAGGCATAGAGCAAGAAGTTTATGTTTACGATAACTCCAAGAAAATTTCGCGCATGTATACATTAGGTTTCGTCATATCACACGCACTAGTACACATCACAAGAAGACATTCTGGCGCAGTAATCTACATTTTAATCGCATTTTATCTCCATATCACCTCTTAAGATTTAACCGAATTAACCCCTTTTAGGGCAAAAGTATTCTTACAAAGCTAATCTAACTTTAATATTGTACAACTTTGATTCAGTTTATTTTCCACACTAAATGCTGATTCCACATTAGCATAAGAAGTGTCTCTAGTACTCATTTACCGACACTGGTGCCAAGATGATTTTCAGTTTAACCGCTCATAACTTCGAATACCACTTTGAGCAAATGTGTTTCCAGTCTTTCGGAAAACACTTCAAACTACATCCCGATCTAATTAGCTTTTATGTGCAAAAAATAACCGTCGGACGAAAAAACAAGCTACACAAACCAAATCGTCGATATTAGTACTAATCACTTAATAGCAAGTGAAACACTCTACCATATTCTGCAGCAACAAGGTGACAAGATGACACTACAGGTGTCTTCCGATACTGGTTTGGTACCTGAAAGGGAAGTACTTCATAATAGAAAATGTATCCGTCTTGGATGCAGATAGTTTAAAGCTCCTTTCATTATTTTGCTTGACTAAAACGCAGAACCACGCATTTAGGAATGAACTTTCTCCAGTAATCTAGAACTATCAAATCTTGCTCTACAAAAATAGATTTTTCTGATGAACTTCGAAGAAAATAAAGCTTCATGAAACCCCATCAGTCTAAAGGATTAGAAGAAACCCCAATCAACAATTAAACGAGGGAATTCTAAGCAGTTAATTACATTCCATTATGGCTTCAGATTGACTTCAAAGTAAGGAAAGCGAGCACAAGAAGTACAGTTTTGGTTCATTCATTCCTGAAACGTCTTGTGATATCTTTACGGAAGTTACGAAATAAAAGCTAATTACCCAAGGATAAATAAGAGCGATATGTTGATAGGAAGTGATAAGGAGTTCTGAAATTTATTCGTGAAGATTAAATCTGATTATAGTCTCCACTCTAGATCCACTAAATTAAATTCATGCCCAAGTAAGACCGTTCCCTATGTGATAGAGCAGTGATTTTTAACCACTGTGCCGCTAATTTTTAGAAAAGCAAATTGTAAAAATTATGCTTTCTTTATAACTAGTAAAGTTTGTTTAAAGAAAAATACATTGTATAAAAGAATAAATGTTGTTACACTTAAGTACCATATAATTTACAGTTAATAATTGTTTTTATTTTCTGTAACTGTTACCTTCCATAAAATGAAATATTTGTCCCACATGAAGAATTTCAAGTGTTCGCAGTATCTACAATCACAATTTTCTACTTCTTATTTTTGTGAATTCAGATTTTCCATGTTAACAAACATAAAAATGAAACAAAGATCGAGACATGAATAGTATTGTCATTTTACAACTAAATATTAAAACTATCAAAAAATATCAAAATCAAATTTCGTATTAAAAGTATTATTTTATTGCCTTGTAACTAATCCCTTAATAATAGTACTATTGTTTTTGTAGTACAGATTTTACTTTATATAGCTGAAAAACCCAAATCACAAGAATAATTATTACTTTAATTTTCGTTTTCCTTATTTTTAAAGAATAAGAAATACATGATTGTAAAACTAATAACACACACAAAACTCGCTTAAAAAAAAATCTATCGAATAACAATCAATTCTATGAAGAAATGTCAAACTTAATTTTGTTAAAGCTTGGGTTTTCCTTAGGAATAGAACATTGTACAATATTAATGAAATTATTCAAAAACTTTAAAGAGAAATAACAGTTCATTTTTAACTAACGCTTTCTGGCATGTTTCACCAAAAAACTGTGCTCTCCAATTTTTCCGTATTTATATTTTTGAATTCATGGATTCATTAAAATTTAACATAGGGTATGACAAACCAGTTTCCATGATATCTCTTTTTCAATCGTCGAGAATTTCAATCATTGCCATTTGCAATTTATAGTAAACCAATGTTGTATAAGCGTACCTCCCTCTGTACCCGTCCCTGAATTAGGTCTTACCAGTCAGTGGAAGAAGTCTTTTCAGAGAAGAAGCAGGAATCAAGCGGAAGCCTCTGTAATGATTTCGAGGACACGAGATGGCGTTGCGGATGCAGCAAAATATATTTTTAAATGAGAAGAGAGAAAAAGACTGGCTATTCGGGTGGATTCTTAAAAAAAGGATGTAGAACGGGTCCTGTTGAGAATGTTGTTGTGTATTTTCGTTTATAAAATGTTCTTTTAAATTTAATGCTATATTATGTGCAATCAAAGAAGATAATAAATATTTGATTGCTAGTATATTGCACGATAAATTCACTGCACAAATTTAATTCAACGTCATAATAAACCGAATGCTGGACTTGTCGCCTCAAAGGGAATTATTTCATTTCTTGTGGAAATTGTGACCACGAACTGTGTGCCCCAGCCGTCTCCAACGAACCCGACTTCGACTTAGACGAAATTTAGACTCTACCATTTGGGATTCATGTTTCGTTGAGAAAGTCGATAAAAAATCATGACTTTTATTCGTAGCAAATTCAACAAGATACAAAAAAATTCCTGCTGAAGAAAACACAATTACGCAGCTCCAATTCAGATAAAACAAAAAGGAAACAGCTTCCGGTCATAGAAGTCTCTAATATCTCAGACAGACAACAGCTTCTATGCACTAAACTAGCATTCAAACCTGATCTTCTTCACTAATTCTATTCTATGCTGGGTGGTCGTATTCATACCCGACTTGGCGTGAAAATCTCCGAGTTTCGCCAAGTTTCTGAAAAGTTCTAGACTATCTCGCTTAATATTGGTCCTAGAGCTTCGGCGGTGGTTTGAAGAAATATTTATTTCTCACCAAGTCGCCCCCATTTATTAGAAATGCCATTTGTAACGTAGAATATACCCCTAAATTTCGCAATTTTTGCTCGAAATCTGCAATTTCCGATTTGTGAGATATTTTAAGATAAATGCAAATATTTGTTTTTTAACTTATAGCAAAACTCACTACTTTCCGATAGAGAGAACGACACCTTAACAAACCAGACCACCGCAACAATTAGGAAACCATTGGTGCAACACCAGCTAGCTTCCTTGTATCTAGCCTTCAGAGGAAATCAATGTGACTATAAGTTGCTTTAGTAGGGCATATTCACGTGTTGTCGTGAAGAAAAACCAGAAAAGCTTTCAAACGCCTATCCCTTATATGTGCATCCAGAGAGCAGAAGAGTAACATTTATCTCGTGTTCAGCTGAGTTCGTAACCGAAGCTTAAATATTTTCCATTACGAAACTCGCAATCTTATAACTTAGAACCCAGCGAATTTGAACAACTAACAACTTGCTGTAGAATCTTTGCCACATTGGTGTATTAAACTCGATTGCAGTGATTCGTATGGTAATGTGGACTGGTTACAAATATTTTTCCTAAAATTCGTTAATCGCCTTATTTATCGAATTCGATCTAATCAGGACATTGGCATGTTAAATTTTTGTAAGACTACTATCATCGTCCGGTAGGTATTACGACAGAAAAAACTAAAAAAAATTTGTTTATTAAATTCTTTCACACCATTTAATTTAGGCCTCGTTAGTAGCTATATGAAGCCTGGTGGTGCAGTAGTAGCGCTTTTAACCATCTAACCGGGGCATATACTTCATACTCCAGGGCCATTGGTCAAGTAAAAATATATGAGGACAGTAGTTTTTGGCCTTAGAATTGCTATCGTACCTCTGAGTAGCTAATTTTTTGAGTTCGTTAGGCAAGTTTAAATAAAATTTAGGTACGTTGCTGGCCAACATCATTGTTTATAACCACCAAAAATGTGAAGTGTTTATTGTGAATTCAAATAAATGAAGAGGAAAACTTTCGACAGAAATACGCATTAAACCAGCAGTGGAAAACAAATTTTATTCAAGTCTTGAAACTCCGTATGTTATTAATATTATGCATTATTAAAAATGCTTTCAGTCAGGTATTTTCATTTAAAATCAGTGTTTTTAGTGAATAATTACTAAAGTTTTGTTATAGTTAGTTTTAAGCGTTAAAATTAGAATTTTAACTGTGATTAATAAGAAAATTGAATGATTTTATTTCTCCATATAACTGAACTTATAACATCAATTTAATCAAACCTGGTTTACAGTTATAAAAAAAATCGTCTTTATAAATCAATAAAAATCATTTAAATTAATTTTAAATATATTAGCGTCCCTTACGCTTTCTTAAAAAATTCCGTGTAGGAAAATAGACGTGCCACTCATTGACATTATATTTGTTGAACCGAATCTTAACAAAATGGCCCGAAGTCAAATTTTTTTCAACGATGAAAATTTTTCATTGCAATTAATGCTTAACACGTATTAAAAAATATAATTTTTTGGTTTTCACATACTTTTTCGCAATGTCTTGCAAATTTCCATTCATGATGATGAATTTTTTCAATTAATCAAATAACTAAATTAATTAACTATCTAAAATTATCCATGAAAATATCGAAGCTTTTCAAAATCTAAAATATTTACTTTTATTTCATTTGACATTAATATAAAAATAAAAAACTTTTGTATCAAAAAATATAAAATTTAGTTTTATTCTCAACATTTAATCCTTATTACCAGCATAAATTTATATTTACGAGGTGAATAAAGTAGTTGTGATTGTTATTAGAATTTAAATTAATAGCAGCAATACTATTAGAACTGCTATGCGTTTCTTGAGTTTGGAAGCCGATTGGTTAGCGCTCTTGTCTTGCATTTAGTTCAACAGTTCGTATGTTCGAGTCCTACTTGGAGCTTGAATGTTTGTAGTGTAGTCCGGAATCCATAACAAACCATGGGTCTTTGTCTAATTAGTCCTCATGAGCAAAAAATGACCGTTGCGCTACAATCTTGATCTTTTGCGGAGTATTTGCAAGAAATTGGCTTTAATACATGAATTAGCAAGTTGCAAGTAATTCAAATAGTAATGTAAGAGATGCTAATTATATATGCATCGATAGTTAAATCTGTGAAAATTCGATTTTTTTTTCCCTTGTATATTACAAAATACTTATTTTTAATATATAAGGTATTAATTCTTCTCTCATGTTTCATTAAATTTAACGACAAAACAATTTAAAAGACATCTTTAAAAAATGTAATCGATTCTTCAAAAGTCATTATTTGCTTAAAATATATTAGAAAATGTGTAAGGAAAAAAAATTATCTTCCGTCGAGCCGGAGTCGAACCAGCGACCTATGGATATCAGCATTTACTATCTACAGTCCACCGCTCTGCCAACTGAGCTATCGACGGATATCCAGGTAATCATATTTAAAGTTAACGACCAAATCATATAAATTAATATTTAGATTAGCGGGTCAAGACTTTCTTCTTACCTTGTTTTTCCACTTTCTTAAACATACTTCATGAATTCATTGTAAGTATGGCTTTCTCCGATAATGCGGAAGAAATTTCAATTAAAAGATACTGATTATTTTAACAACTAGTTAAATCCATATCGTAATATTTTAATATATCTTGAGACATATTAATAAAATGTGAATTACTATAAAAGTTAAGACTAGATTAATCAGCGGGAAAATATTCAAGTGAAGCGAATTTTTTTGCATTTTTATATCGTTTGTATTAGTTTTTTTTATTAATTAATAATGTTGTAAATACTACTACTGGTTTTAGTGCATAAAATAAAAAATAGAATAATATTTATATACCAAAATAAAAATTCTACAAAAAAATTCACTTTTTACAGATGTTACATTAGTATAAGTTAAAGTAAGATACGCACCTGCTTGACATTATTTGAAAAGAATTGATTCATATACAGTTTTAAAAATACTGAAAGAAGAAATATTTCATTAATGACATTATTTATGTCATTAAGTGTACGAAATTATTATATATTTTATTGTGTAAGTGGCATAAAAATAAATACATGAAAATACACAACATACACACTACTGATTTTAACAAACAGAATTTCATTTGAGAAATTTCGAAAAGTAGTTTTTTTATATACATTTATCATCCTATTTTTAGATTTTCATTCAAATTGCTTAAATCAAACCTTCAATATTTAAAAAGATATTTATTAAGACTGCTGATTTTTAAAATGTATTTTAATGTATAAATGTAATATAAAAAATTTACAATAACAATTTCTACCTTATTAAATAATTTTGTTAGAGGATCAATTTAACATGACCAATATTTATAAATTTATAATTAAAACACGCTGATTAAAACACACGTATGATTAAAATACGCTTTAAATATTTTTTTACATTTAAATAAATAACTAATTAACTAAAAAAATCAGAGCATAAATATAACAAAAAAATTCTATAGTCAAAAATATCACCTGAAATTTCTCTTTTATTAAACTTGAGCGATCGTATTTTAGCAATTAATTCCATAGCAAAGATGCAAATTAATTTCAACCAAAAATATGCTATTTAAAATTAGGAATTCACAATTTAGATTTTATTATAAGTTAGATTTTTCACAAGCGTAAATTTTTCTTTGACAAAAATATAAATATATGAACCTTATAAATTTTATTATTCATTTATAAACAGAAATAAAGAAGATGTGTACATTAGATCAATTTCAATCGCAACGTGATGCGATCATTTAATAAAGAAATATGTTTTGTTCTAAAAGTAAACATTTATATATTAAACTAATGAAATACTAATGTTATTTTGAATTTATAAGGTATTTTTACTGCTACAAATATTAAATAATTAATAAAAATTAATTATCTAACAAGATTAACATTGTGCGAAGATAAACAAAGTAAAAAAAAAAGTTGAAATAACCCAAATTTTACAAAATGGTGCTTGAATATTAACGTTAAATACTCTTCTAGAAGCAACCGTCGATAGCTCAGTTGGCAGAGCGGTGGACTGTAGATGGCAAAAGCTGTTATCCATAGGTCGCTGGTTCGACTCCGGCTCGACGGAGAAAATATTTTTCCAACATGAAAGTTTATCTATTTAAAATTTGAATAAATTCGTCAAGTTTTTAAAACTTACAATAGTCATTGAACAAGATTTTGAAATGTTTTATGTACACTTAACTTTCAACTATAATTTTATTTCTTTATAAATAATAAGTATAACACACACATTTCACTAATTCTTTATATTTTATATGAACTATTACATGTAGAAAATTTGTGTAAAAACCATAGAATTCTTAACATTCATTTAAATATATTATTTTGTATTTTTGCTTACATATTAAATTTTTGCTTAATATCAATTTTATTTATTCTTTTTTTTAATAATACAAGAACTTAATATGCTTTCTCAAATTTTACTTTAAAAATTACTGCATAACGATGTAGAATTTTTATGCCGTTTTATTTACCTAATTATATGCATATATATACACTCCTTAACAATTTCATCTGGAAAAATATTTTTATCTTCATTACTTCTTAGCAAAAATTATTTTACTGGTTATAAATATTTATAACAATATAAAAGAAATCTATTTAAAATGTACAATTCGAAAAAATAAAATTAATATCAGATTTTTTTCCCGTTTCATTACTCCCGAAAGACTTCTCATGAATATTTTGAAAGTATTGAATACTGCTTTATGTGGCCTACGCTAGTTCATTTTATCATATAAACTCATCCACACAAAAATAAATATTTTTTAATTTATGTGATTTTTATTTATCATTTTAAATGTGCCAAAGGAAACCTTCTGTTACCGCATAATATGAAATTCTAATAATAATCTATGCGCATATCCTAAGTAATACAGTTAATATAAATCACTAGTGAGTACGATAATTTAATTTCACAAAATAATTCCCGAGTTTTCTTTAAAAGCATGCCTTCACGATTTTGGAGTAAATCCCATGTGAAAGAAAACAAAAAGGGAGAGAAGTAATTTGATACTAAAAACACACAGCTTTTTATTTTTTGTGATAAAATATATATTAGAATCATTTAATAGTACCCTTGAATACTCCACATGGTTAAATGTCGAGCCTATTGAATACTTGTCTAGTGGTATCACATTTTTTAGAAAAACCGAGAAGTTTCCACAACTGGAAAACCATAGCTTCAATAATGAATATCTTAAATATTTTATGATAAGAGTTCGATTATCTATGTGTATACTGATGTGTTAATCTTATCACAGACAAGAGAAAACGAAAGATAATTTTAAATTTTACCTCAGCGAAGAAAATAAGTTCAAATGAGATTTTATGTTATGTATTGAATTTACTCTGGTATGTATTGAAAAACAGCTATGTCTACACATAATCAATGTTTCGTAAGAATTCTATTCTAAATTGTAGGCAACAGCTCCACCGAGCAATAAATGCACAAATTATAAAACTACGGCAGCGATCAGAAAACAAAAAAAAAAGGTGATTGTGGTACCATTTTACATTAAAGCTCATTACTTTATTATTTTGGCTTACATTAGTAGTTTTTGGTACATCAACAAAACTTTAAAATGCATGCATCCCATAGTGCTAATGATAAGTAATTCTACAATTAAAGATTCTTGCCATGTTCATTTACAGTTACACATGTTGCATTGTATGTGAATGTAATAAATTGTTTTTTTATAATGTACATCAAATGTTTTCAAGTTCTAATAATGCTCTTCTATGAAGCAAGCTATTTAATTGAAAATATCTTCAAATCCAAAAAGAATAATCCATGAAATTTAGAATCACTTTTAAAAATATTTTCAGATTATTCTGTAATAAAAAGTAGTAAACGCCATTTTACTCATTCGTCTGATGCCAAAAAAAAGTACGTATTTTAAATTCTTCGTAAAATTTAGAGAGGTGAAAAAAAATTGGAAAAGTGAAGCGAAAGTGAATAACGAGCAACTTTTATTTTCAGGAAGACAAACAAAAGATCAAACAATTACGATTATAGATGGTAATATTTAAATGTCACGCTTTCCCTTCCCCTTCGCTATGGTGCAGAATGTGAGTCAATTTTCGGAAGATATACTTTAAAAAAATTCAGCAAGCAGTCAAATTCCAGACATTACTCTCGGTCGATGGTGACGCTGAGATGAAAAGTCCGGGTATTGTGTGTCCGGGCGTGTGAAGAGATCTCCGTCACAATAATGAAGGCCGGACCACAAAAGACCTGGACAACGACCGACGAAGAAGCATTTAGATGTTAATGAAAATTTTCGGGGAAGCTTTTGTTTGCTCGGGGCTCTTGTTCTCGCTTTCAGTGGCCGCCCCTATTCCCCGCCCCCACTGCTATCATCGTCAATCGTTTTCAATAGATATATGAACGCGAAAACGTCTTTTAGTGCTTTCCTTTAGGGGAACGTCACCAAATGGAGGATCTGATTAATTGGTCGTTCGGTATAGTTCTTACCGAAATTAAACGTTTATTCGGTTCATGGATAAAAATGCAATCAAAAGAAGGATTAACTGTATTACTAATATGCAAAAATATATCAGGTATTAAGTCAATAAATTATTTCGTTTCCCATAAAAATGAACAGAAAATAAATATATTATTTAATTTTTCTTTAAAAATGGACCTTTTCTTTTCAAGTGCACGGTAAGAGCACATTTATACAGATGTTGGTGTGTGTATCACACGTTTCTTCTATAATTCCCTCAAAAAAGAAATACTAGATTTATAAAAAAAAAAAAAAAAAAAAAAAAAAAAAAAGATGACTTTATTATAAAATAAATTTAAATAAATTATCTGGAGCTTATAAATATTGAAAGTAAATAAAACATGCATATAAGCAAATAATCCACGTTAATCATTTGATTTAGCAAAGAGCAATTTCTGTCAAATTTATGGGAATTCATAGAATATATATATATATATATATATATATATATATATATATATATATATATATAAATATATATATATATATATATATATATAAGCTTGCATTGATAAAAATTAAGATAAAAATATTTTAAAACAACTACAAAAATACAGTGACGGCGAATGAATTTATTGAATTCAGATGTGTTGAATTATCCTTCCCAATCATTTAAAATTACGAAGGGAAAAAAAAAGAAACCCAGAAAATAAATTAACATTTTTTAATAGTTATAATTATGAATGTTTCCGTGCTTAATATTGATTTGATGATTTTTATTTTTTTTCTTAAAAAACACTTTATAGTTCATTTAATATTTTAGTTAAAAAAAAAAAAAAAATTCGGTTATGATTTTTCCGATTATTTTCAATCATAATAGTTTTGCATCTGGGTAACCTGCATATAAAAATCAGTCCAAGGAATCCTATTAGAATTTTGTAATTCTAATATTTCCTTAGTTTAATAAGGATTTATTATGTTTTTTATTGTTTAAATAAGCATGTAAAATTAAAATAAAATGCTGAAAGTAAGGTAATCTAATAACTTTACTTTTGCTTTTGGTAAATTATAAGATAAATATTTCTCATACAGCAAATAAGGTGCCTGATTTGTTTCTAGCCAATTTATTAGCTATAAAACTTACATAATGTAAAATTTAAAATAAGATCTTAATATTATATTAGAATTTTATTTACACAAAATCTATTAATTACCAAGAATTATGTTGTCTAAAAGAAACCGCTACCGAAGTGGAGGAAAAAAGGGTAATTAGCTTAAGAAAAATTACGTTAAAATGAAACTAAGTAAACTATATTACATTTAAATAAACAAAACTGCATTTACGAAAAAAAAATTATAAAACAAATTTTACATTTAATTAAAATAAAAATAATATTAAATATTTAAATAATGTAAATTTGAATTCACATTCTTTTAACAGTAAAATATATTTTAACATAGACAAAATTATGATCTGCAATAGTATTGGACAAGCAACAATTTATTCCTATTTAATAAAATATGAAGAAGTAAATTTTCTGAATATTATGAATGAAAATAGGAAAATAATTTTGATATTAAAACTATATTGGTTAACAATAAATATAAACATTTTTCTTTACTTGGAAAATGAATTTTGTTGATAATCTATGCAATAATATATATACAACATTATAAGCAGAAAATAAAATTATATTTTCAGTAATATTATATTTATTAAGTAATATTTTATATTTATTACTTAATATAATATTTATAAATGTATCTTGTACACAAACTTTTTATTATATTAGTAATTAATAAACTATTAAATCTATTAACAGTTTTTCTGCAGAAAATACAACTATAAAATAAAAATATCATCACTTATAAACTTAAATCAAAGATTTGAATCAAGTTAACTAACTTTACTTCTAATATTTTATTGAAGTTTCTTGATTTCTAGCTGACGGGGAAAAGTCTTCAATATTTTTTAAAACTATAGAATAAAATATCTAGTTCATTATTTTTGATTACATACATGGACATATTCCAGTTCATTCTAATTATTGAAAAATATGTTCTTCTCAAGTTCATTTAAATACTTAATACATAAATAGCTAAAGTAGAAATCAATTTTTTTTAAAGTTTTCCTTAAATTAATTATTAATAAATTCTGGAAAAATTTAATTACAAAAAATATTGCATATAATTTGAAATAGTTATATTCCTGTATTTAATATAAGGGAAATAAACCATATTAATTAATAATATATAACAAAATAACATATTATATATTGGATATGAAACGTACGACTAATATTAATAAATTTATAGAAAAAGTATACCGTATTTATTTGAAGAAAACATTTTGAATTATATAAAAAATATTACATTTATTATTAAGGAAAAAAATATTGAATACTAAACACTTCTTATTCTTAACTATACCCAATAAATCCAATTATACATAGTAAAGTGGTCTTGGATTTGAACATGCACAAAAGAACATATAGAATTTTTGTAACACATTTTTGTCATTTAAAGAAAAATATATGAAAATATTTCCAAGAAAGTTTGTATTATTCCACATTTAAGTGAATATTCAATATTTTTAGGTAACGTTTATATTTCTATGTACGCAAAAATATATATATAAATCAAGCTTCAAAGTAAACATAAAACTCACTCACTAAAAAGTATATAGATGGCAGCACTAACATTCACAACAAAGTATATTTCTCCTGTGTATATTTTTTATTTATTAATCATTTTTAAAAATCATAAAACATTTTCTTTCATTAAAAACTAAGTAAAACATTTCCCGTGAAAAAATTCTAAAATTTTTTTCACTTATTAGTAAACATGTGTTATATTGAAATTTTAAAATTCGTAATTTATAACTTAATAAAATATAATTTTTATTTATGATATTATATTCAATTTAAAACTTCTTTTACATATGATTTATACTAAGGTGTAACATTAGTTTCTAGAAAATATTTTATAATTGAAAATATTTTATAATTTAACATTAACAATTGATTATTAAAATTCTTTTTATAGTAAGAAACGCTAAAGTCAATTTTAAATGGAATTATAAATTTATTTAAAAAATTGTATATTAATTCATAATTTTTTTTTTTTTTTTTTTTTTTTTTTTTTTTACCAAAAATGAATTTTATTTAAGAAAATTAAAGCAAGTTCAAGTTTCTAAAAATACTTTTTGTTTTAAAATATTAACATAAAAATTAATATTTTTAAGAAAAGACTATATTTCTATTTTTTTAAATATAAACACTGAAGAATATTTTTCAATTAAAATAGATCTCCTTTCCACCGAGTGAACGAGAACTACCAAACGCTTGGACCATACTAGTCAGAATGCGCGCTAATGAACTACGCCACGGAAGTTTACTAAGGAATACGGAAATAATGCTCAAATAATAATTTTTAATCTTTAAAACTACTTATGTTATTTAAAACTACTTATGTGTTTAAGAAATTTTACTTTTTTTTTTTTTTATTTTAAATTTTAAGCAACAAACCCTCAAATCTATCGATTTTTTTACTATTATAATTTTCATCTGATAACACCATTTCCAGCATTTTTATATTTCTAAGCACAAATATAAATGATCTATCTTACATTTTAGCTTTAAAAATTCGAACTATATAATTGATATTACGCAACTTTATTTTGATAATATTTCTGAAAAAATTAATTTAATTTGCAACAGGTGTTTGTTTAAATAAATATCATCTGCTGAACAATGATTTTTATTCTGCGACATTTCAAATTTTAATCAAGTAATTCCGAAATAGGAAACCTTAATGAAAATAATAACTGATATCATGAAATCGAAGTCTTCAAAACTTCGTAAAAAATCTGTAAATAAAAGAATTTGTTAAAATATTTTATCACACACATATGTATATACCTAAGCAGCACATCGTGCAAACGAGCGACTTTGGAATAATATTTTTCATTATGAATATTGAATATGTGACATTTTAATAAATAAATTTAATGCAAATGAATGCAATTACTTGTCAATTTGACTATAGAAGGGGAGCTTTTAATGCTTTGGTTTTAGCAAAATAATTTTTAAATAAAACTAAATGTAATTTTCAACAATTTTTGGAAAGGCAATATTTTTTGCTGATTTAAATTCACGGTTGTACATTAAGGGATTTTTTATGTTTTAATCAAATATTTAAATTTGCCTAGTTACATTTCGACTTAGAAATATAACAATATAAAAAACATTTAATTTTAAGATCAAAACTTCAGAATCTTGCTATTGAAAGCAAAGAATTAAAATTCAGTTAGATATATAAATACGATATACTCGCATCATACATTCTCCGTAAAAGACTGTTTGCACTTTAGTAAATAAATATTTAACCTAAAGGGAAAGAGCTTTATACTTACTTTTAATAAGCAACTGCATACATGCAAACAACTGTAATAACAACTGTATACAATCTCAATTAGCATAAAATTATATCATAAGAAAGGTAAATAATAACGAACGCAAAAATCTAAAATTAACAGAAAATGACCAGTTTTAATTTTGTTTCTCTAATATAAAACATTTATTTCCTTTTAATATTTTTTAAGAGTTGGACTTTTGGTACACATTTGACTCGGCGCCTTCGTACATGACCTTGCCCTACAGATGGCGCAAGCCTGCTTGTATGCAATAAAAAATTAAAACAAAATTACTTGCTGAAATTCTCACTTGCTACTTTTTTCCATACCATTTTATTCTCTCGGAAGTAGCATAAAATTTTGTTATAAAATCAATTAAAAATATGACAGAAACCCCAATTATTTCGCAATATCCACCACTGATTTGATTTATTTTTACACATCATACAGGGATGCTATGGGAGTACCCTTTCGCTGTCATGTTCATAAGACTAAAGAAAAGTTTAGTAGAGTATAGGAAATAAGATGAACTACATATCATAATTATTGTTGATCATTCTTCCAATAAATCTGATTAATTACAACTGCTATTTCCTCACTATTAATTACTTCCAGAGTCTTCAAAAATTTAATCATCGATTTGTCGAGATTTTTCTAAAAAGAGTTTTAAAAAATTAGTTAAAATTATTAAAAAAAAAAAAAAAGAGTGAATTTTTTTTATGTAAACTTAAGTGCTGTTAGCGTATAAACTACAACTTTTTTGTTTTTGCTAGAGATTATTGAAATATTATAACACTATTAACTCTGTGGAAAGTAAGAGAACGTGTTAATTACCAATATTAAATAAATATTTTTAATTTAATATTGATGACATTTTGTGAAAAATGTTTTTTAAGAAATCTAAGAAATTGAAAAAAAATCCTGATTTTGCTTAAAGAACTAAATTTGTTACTAGTACAATTACCATTAAGTTTAGTTATGGTGAAAAATTTAAAATAATTACATTATTCGTAGGCTTACAAGATTTCTGAAATGTTCAACTGAACAACCGGAATACTTTCTCCCTTTCCTAGCATCGTGGGTACTTAAGGCCACACTTCCTAAGCGAGAGGGTGATTATGTGCTACGAAAAAAGCTACTGATCTCTGAAATCTATAAATCAAAATAAATAACAAGTATATAAATTTAAAAAATTAATTTTCGGCGTGTTAATTTTATGAATGTTTTAAGTAAGAAAAAACACTTTGTATAGGATTAAAAATTTGAGCAATATTTATATGAACATATTACTTATCATTAGCTATCATTTTGAGTTTAATCTTGAAAAAGTTTTCCCAAGCTTATCTGTGAACTACAGATTCTTTCATCAAACCTTCATAATCAGTCTATGCGTTGTCATCAAAGGAAAATGCTATACAATGCTGCTAATGCCCCAAGTAAGCATGAGGTATTCTCAACAATCAGATTAGGAAACACTATATAACTATCCTTGTACTAACCTAACACTAAGCCTGATCTTCACTTGAAATAATCACATCTTTGTAGTCTTTTGCTTCCATTGTTCCCAATTCCACTGCAAATAATCATTAGCAAGCACAACTCGCGTATAGCGACGATTAACAGGACGGTACGATACCAATATTACTTTTATATATTATATTAGCTAAATATCTCTCTTTAATGGTTTTCACTTTTCATATAGTGCAGAAATAAGTCACTGTTAATGCACATCCCCCTGCTCATGCTTTGTACTGCCGTAGGCAGCTATTGGCTTTGTGAGCTCCAGCGCTGACCAGACTGCGATCAGTAGATTTATTAGTGGACACATCAATTACCTATCCTTTGACCATCGTATTAAGCATTTACCTATCTGTAAAAAGTGCAACTCCAGCGAGGCTAGTCCTCAACACTTACTTGAGTGCACTCAGTTCTCGATGGAGGAGCTCCTTGGAGATCCCTTATGTGTTATTAGATCTTATTGTGAACTCTAAGCAGCAGATAAGCTGCTCCTAAGCCACTTTATTGTGAACTCTAAGCACCAGATAAACTTCAGCAGACTTATTATGAGACAGTATTTTTAGAGAAAATATTTCGCTAAAAAAGTTTTATGGCGTGTCTGCTAGAGAGTAAATCATTCTTGAGAATAGCCTGAAATCACCAAAATGATTGCGAAATATATATTTTGTTTCGTAAAATATTTCGTGTTAATTAAAAATAATTAATAAAAAATAGCTTATAACTTGCAATAATAATTGCAAAGTTTTCTAATCATTATTGTAAAAAGTGATGGGAATGCAGATTAGTATAGTTGACAAAAAATATTA
Source organism: Latrodectus elegans (assembly GCA_030067965.1). NCBI lineage: Eukaryota > Metazoa > Arthropoda > Arachnida > Araneae > Theridiidae > Latrodectus > Latrodectus elegans. The sequence goes on from CM057813.1 coordinate 36,125,341, forward strand.
CCCATTTTTGTTTATATTTCATAAGACTCCAAAAGAGAAAATTACCATGAGTGTTTTCTGGTATAAGTAATCCGATAGCAAAATGACAGCAGCTTAGATTTCAATTCAATAGTTCATGGGAAAGATTTCCGATGTTTATAATGGTTTGGAGTCAACTTTAAAGAATAGGTTGCAGTTGAATTAAATCTCCTCTTCAAAAAGTGATCATAGAATATCAAATCAAAACTTTCAGTGTTGCTAAAAGTAAATACCTAAAGTACATGGAAACTAACCCAGAGTTTACGACCCAGTACTTATATTGCATACTTACTAGGTTTTCTAGACTTAGCTTAAATGTTAAAGTAGATACCACAGTGAAAGATGTCCTTTATAAATTGTAATGTAACAAAATATTTTTGGAAACTAATTGGTCTTCAACTGAGTTATATATATTTAAAATGAAGGAATAGTAATGTGATATAAAAACTCTTGCAGTTTATATGTTATAACCAATTGAAATTATAAATCTTTGTAAAACACATAAAGGAAAAAATGGTTTGACTGTAGCTTTACAATCATTTTTAAACACGTGTGCTAATAAGCCCGGGAACTACAGTTTAAAGTTGGTTCCAAAACTCAATAGACGTTCAAACCGGAGACAGAATGTGAACCCATGAATTATTGAACCATACGCCATAATGCTAACCGTTCGGCTGAACGCTCAGTATTATGGCCTATGGTTCAATCTATGGTTCAGTATGACCAATTGGTTCAATCTATGGTTCAGTATGACCAATTGGTTCAATCTATGGTTCAGTATGACCAATTGGTTCAATCTATGGTTCAGTATGACCAATTGGTTCAATCTATGGTTCAAATTATGAAAAAATTTAAAGTCTACATAGTCTATATTTCTTGGTGATGCATCAATCTCAGCTGTGTTCAACAAAAAGTTTCAAAAATCTTTGTAAACTTTTACAAAAAAGAAAAACATTGAATGAAAAATGTTTGCTTTTATGATATAAAACAATATTTTCTTATTTAAGGCAAACTTAAGTTAAAAATCATAATTTAAAGGATTTCTACTTAAATTGCGTAATTCCCACCTCATCTAACTGGTAGAGCCCAAGTCAGGGTTTGATACAGAGAAGCATGCTGATGTAACGATTCTCATTTGTTATCTCAATTGTAATTGTTATCATGATAAACATGAGTTATTTGAACTAATAATAAAATTAATTTTTATGATAAGCAGTTAAAAAACATTTCAAAATTTGATAAATTTCAGTCTTTATTAAAAACGGTTTAATTTTTTTTTCTTCATCAAAATTATCAATTTAAGTTACCATTCTTTTTATTTTGCTAAAAACGTAATGTTAAAATTTTAAGCAGTTTTTCCTGTAGGGGATATATCTAATAAATGTGATTTTAATTATAGCATAACCTAAATCCCATTAAAGTATGCTATAATTAAAATTCCTTTGTAAAATTAACGTTAGAAAAATCTTTTTTTTTTTTTTTTTTTTTTTTTTTTTTTTTTTTTTCATGGGACGTTATAAGAAGTTTCATGAGTCTAAAAATGGTGCGAACATTTTCAAAACATATTCAATTCTTAACTTTAAAAATCGAGTGGAATAATATAAATATGTATAAATTATCGATACAGTATTTTTTAGTGCATTTCAAACGAGCGTCTTCACAACAAAAAAAAAAAGGTCAGATTAATATTCCTGGGAAAATACTATTTGAAGATCATAAAGACTGACAAGATTTATTAGATACATTTTGCAGCAATTATAAACACCCGATTTTTATATTATTATTAAATTATGTTACCTAAAACACGAACCGGATTTTTAAATAAATGATTCATATGAGAATTTATGTTTCAGAATACCAAGAATAAATTCTTGCAAGGAGTATTTAAAGTAATTTGACTAAGAAAAGTAAGTATTTTAGAAACTCACTATTGCCACCATGAGTAGCTTCATATTTCCCCGCCAATGCCTACTGAGCTTTCTTGTACTGCTGTTAGCTCAGTATACACGTAAGTATGGAAAAGTGTTGGTAAGCTTTGCATTTGTTCTTTGCGGAATTCTTATTACTGTCGTTGTCTTAGTGAGTATTATGTTGCAAACTCTTTATTGTAGAAAAAAATTATCTTAGATTTGTTTTTAATATTTTTTATTGTAATCATATCTATGCTATGATGAAACATTAAAAATAATCTAATTAATAATTCTGAGCATAGATTTAAAAAAAAAAAAGTATTTATTTAAGCCTAATGACAATAAATACTCATCTAATTTTCAGAAACAGTAAGATTGATAAGTATCTATTCGACATTAAGTTTTGTATCTAAGATAAAAATTGCCAGTAACTTAGTTTTTTTCTATAAAATTCTGCAGACCTCAATTCCAAATTACACACCATAGTTAATAAAAAAGAGATAACTCATGAAAAACACATACATTTTTTAAAGAACTTTCTAGTTATTTATTTCAAAAATGTCTGTGCTTAATTTCCAAAAAAATTCCTTAGTTGCAAAAGAAGAGAAACAATTGTATCGGTGAAGGGACATGTTCTATGAGAATAAAGGTCTCAAAGTCACCATTTTAAAATTTCCGCCTATAATTATAACAATCAACTTAAAAGGCATCATTTGATGTTTGGTAATCAAAATTTTATGCAAAAAAATTAAATAAATAAAATAAAATAATAATAATCTTTTTTAAATATTAAAGAAATAAACTGGAAAAGTTGTATCTTCTTAAACATTTCAGTATTACATCCAGCATATTTAAAATAAATATTTTGAGAGATTTTACCTTTAATTTTATCTGTTGATGAACTGATTGAAATAAAATCTTTCATTAGTTAATAATTTAAGACTAATGAAAATAAAATAACAGAAGCTACAGTCATCTTCCAAGTGAATTATGCTTATTGTAGTCATGTTCTATAAATAATTATTTATGGATAAATAATAAATATTTCGCTCTTATTTTTAAAGAAATTTTAAACTTTTACGTGAAAATTAAAAAGTTAATTTCATGAAAAATCCTAATATTTCCTTAAATAGTAAAAAAAAAAAAAAAAAAAAAAAAAAAAAAAAAAACACACACTCCTGAACTAATATGAAATCACCTATTTAGAAGTTTTCTTGTTTAAAGTTTTGCTATACTTAAAATTTAAATAATATAATTTATAAAGCTAGAGTCAAGTACAAGGGATATACTTAAAAAGAATTATACACAACTTCGTGGGTTCGAACGCCACCTTGGGCATGATAGTGGTTCGGAATCCACTTTAAACCGTAGGTCCCGGTCTAATTAGTCCTCATGTGCAAAAAAATGACCGTTGAGCGGCAAAACAAACAAACGTATTTGGTGGGAAGAGCCTTGGTTGATGATTTTTGTTATTTGAAGTACAGTCCCAGTTATGAAGGCTTTTCGAAAGTTGTAATCATTACTGACAGTCATTGCTTAAAAGAGTCAATCATTGCTTCTTCAATTAAATAGCAATTATCACAAATGAGTTAATTGCGCAAAAAATAAATACCATGCATACAACATGGAATAAAAAAAAGGCTTCATTGAATTCATAGTACCTTTACACATTACCTAAGAAGAGCTTCCCAACCTTTTTAGCTGGCGGACCAATTTTTCAGGCAAAAATCCACGGCGGACCCCTGTTAGTTAAGCGCACAGTAGCTAGCAAAACTGAGCACGAAACCTATCGAAATTGAAAACTCCATTATGCAAGTGCCATTTTTTTTCAATAACCCTATGATGAATCAAAAGTCTTTGATTTAATGATGAATGCAAACAACTTTAAACTAACTACGTTTAAATTAGTCTGAATTTCCACATTATATTCAAATAATTGCTGTTGGATTTACTCACATCGTTCAACACACTATATTTCTAATTGAGTGGAGGGGAATATATTGCAAAGAAAAGCAAAACTCGTTAGAAAACATTTTAATTTTCAGAACAAAAATATCAATACAGAGAATTCAATTAATTATTCATTTATAGAAAATGCAAACAAATACCAACAAAAGTTATAATCCGGGAACATTCACTGCTCGTCGACGAAACACAATGCTTTCTTCTTTACTAGAAATGAGTGATGAAGAATAATCACGGAATCTTAATGTGAAGGTTGCGGTTGTTTCTGATGACACTATTTTGAAAAGTGGGGCTCAGTACTTGACAACTGGAGATGGATTTCAGGTTCATTATCTAGACAGCTTCGGTGCTCAGTTTTGTTGCCGACATAGATCGAGAATCCGGATCCGTTCATGTATCCTGTGGCAAATAAGAGTAGAACACGCCTTTCTTTTTAAACAAAGGGGGTAGAATTTTTTTGTTTTCCAAACGTATCCAAAAGTGTGAGTAACCATCACTATCGAAAGTAGATTTCCAGGTTGAGTCTGTGGTATCAACAGCTCATATTCATTCGACCATAGAATGTAAGGTTTTTTGGATACAGTGAATGGGTTGACCACCCTTTCGTATTCCTGCTTCTCATCTTGCGCTGTTGAGAAATACTGCTCCAATGATAACGTCAAGCTTCGAAGATGTTTGAGGATTTCGTGAAACAAATTGTTCCCAAGCTGCAATGTCTTGTCTTTCAAAAAATCATTGAGAAGAGGGAAACACTCGACCCCCCTCCACACTCTCTGCCCAAAAATTCATTTTGCTCTTGAACGCTTGAACTTTGTCGTTTTTAGTGATAGTTTTCCTTTGCAGTATTCATTTCATTCAATTTGAAATGTCTGCCAAATAAGCAAATATACATTGGCAGTTTTGGTCATTAATAATCTCTGCTAATTTGGTGCTATCGTAGTCTAAACGTAAAGCTAGGACTTCTAAACGTAATTCATATAATCGAGAGAGTGCATTCCCACATAAGAGCCACTGTTACTTCTGTATGGCGAAGAGAATGATGAAAGTTTCCCATATCTTCACAGAGTATTTTGAAAGACTTTGACTTCAATGGTCATGATTTTATCAAATTAAAAATTCGGACAGATTTATCTAAAACTTTCTTGAAGGTAGGATGTAGGCATCTTTTGTAGCTAAAGCATGTCTGCAGAGAACACAATGACTACTGCTGCAATCCTTTGATTTTTCTCTTTTATTTTTGTTACCGTTCCGACCATTGGACCCGTCACAGCTTTTGCACCATCTGTGAGGATCATCATTGTTGATTCTTAAAAAATCATCCAACAAACAGATTATTTCAGCATCTGTTGTATGGTCATGAAGTGATTTGCACAATAAGAGGTCCTCTTCGAAACATCTCGAGTATGGATAACGAACAAAAGCCAGTAAAATCGCTAATACCGCAACGCCAGGTGAGTCATCTATTTGAAGAGCAAAGGAATTGTGTTGGATACGAGAAAACAGATACTTTTTCATGTCATTTGACAGGTCAACTATCTGTCTTATGGCAGTATTGTTTGATAGTGGCATGAAAATATAACTTTTACTGATTTTTTTTATCTAACATACAAGAAACAATATCACTGAAAAATGGTTTTATGTGGGTTTCTACAATAGTATGTGTTTTCCCTGTCTTTGATACCCGATAACTTACAAAGAAAGAAGCTTTTAGTGAGTTTTTGCATGAGTTTTCATGCAGTGATGAGAAGTAGCTAATTCATGCGCTTCCTCTTGAAAAATCAATCTCTTAAGTATAGAGGTCCGGGTGAGTACCCTCAAAATGGCTATGTAAATTTAACTGGAACCATCGAACTGTTCGGAAGGACTCGCGCGCAAATTACACACTGAGGTTTATCTTTCTCTGTCTCGATAAAGCCCATTTTTAAATAGCTTTCTTGTACTTATGCTTTTTATTGATTCCACTTCTACAGGGTACGACAACTAATCGAGAGTTTGCGGAAATTTCGCAAGGGAAATCCGGCTGTGGTGCTTCATCTGACTGTTCTTCATTTGGCTATCCTCCTTCATCATTAATTTCAACCGGGAGCTTCTATTGGTGTGAAAGTGATGGAGAAACTGTTAGCTTCTTCAATGAGACTTCAGCCATCGATTCATGGCGGAAGTAATAAACTATGCAAAAAGCAATTGATGCACTCACGAAGGAAGTTCAACATTGAATGATGTCTCGAGAAAAAACAGGCGACCATCCGTCCGCCCAATACAAAGCGAGATCATACGAAGCAGTGAGCATGCTGATTGGTCATCTGAGCTCACGCCATTTCCGGAGATCATGGGTAAAAGGTTTCTATACATAGCGCAGCATACCGTCGTGCACGCGATAGCCGGATTTGATAGAAAGTCGAGTAGGAAGGCCGCATCCACCGGCACTAAACTACCTGCGGGCCAACACTTGGGAACCGCAGTCGCTGTTCAAAGGTGGCCACGGACAACCTAAACAGAGACGGCGGACCCTTAAGGGGTCCGCGGACCACACGTTGGGAAGCCCTGCATAAGAATATGTTGATGTTCCTTAGTGTGGAATATGCCTTCCCCTAACCCAACACTTCTTATCGCTTTATCACAATGGTTTCTTGGCACCGATTCTTAATACTCTGCATCCATTAAGTTGTCTGGCTCTTCAAATAAGATTACCCATTCCTCAATCAGCATATTTCGGTCCTTGAGTGTTCCCGAGGATGTCGTGAACCTGTGAGAGAAACAATTTCACGACACCCCTGGTGTTTCCCAGAGGATATAATCGTGACACAAGAATTATCGTGACCGAGCTGAAGAATGTAATCCTATAACCTTCCGATAATTCTTCCACGTGTGAAATTTTTCTCGTAATTTCTAGCCATGAAAACAAAAGAACTCACTTGCAGCAAATGCCTCTGATCGCTTCACATTCCCTCAGGTTATTGCAATTTGAGATAAGTACACCGCCCGCACACACCTTGATTAATATTCACGTAGCCTAAGGCACTTTGTTCCTGACAATTGCTATACATGACCTTTCTACTAAATTGCGAGTTCATTGTACTGATTAAAAAATAATTCCTTTCTTTGCAATTTCATGGATATTTAAAATTTACATTGTTTAAGTTTTGTAAATCAGTATATAATTGTCACTGACTAAGTTAGAGCCTAGTATTAATCTGTATTTGATTAATTTTCCAGAACATGAGTAGAAACGTTAGGTTGGTAGATGGAAAGTTTGGAAAAAGAAAGTTAATGACGGGAAATTTACAAAAATGATCAAATTTATTGCAGTAAAGATTTAACCTTTTACAGGCTACTTAAAAACTTATTTTAATTGTGTGATGAAACTTTGACTTAGTATGGTTTGTAAAGTCTAAATCAACGATATATTAACAAAATTTTTTTTAAAAAGTTTATAGGATAAAAGACAAAAGTAAGCATGAATATTTTGAGTTAATGCTAAAATATTAAAATTAGATTAACTTTTAAATACAGATTTTTTATAAACAGATATTTTATATACAAATAGAAATGATTTTTTAAAACATTTTTATATAATTGTATTAAATACGTCTTAAATCTCTACTTAAGTTTAACTTCTAAAAAGCAATTTTAAAAAGTATATTTTAAAAACTTTCTGAAAAGCATATTTTAAAGAAGTTTATTCTCATAGCTTTATAAAACTACATATTACTTTACATATAATAAACTACATATATTCAAGTTACTGTAAAATTTATAATTCTACATCTTTAATGAAAATTTCTCATTTTAATACTCTAAAAGATTAATTAACTCTTATTAAAATGTATACATAAAAATTAATTTCATTTAATACATGTTTTCCAAAGTTAAATTATTAGGTTTTACATCTTTCAGCACTAGAATGGGTGAAAGTGATACTTTTATGTAACGGGGCACCCAGTTTCACAGGGCTTTTACGTAACGGGGCTTCCAGTCTCACATTATGGAATCTGTAGTAGTTTTAATATGTTGAAAATAAAGTTCTTTTAAATTGTCCTTCTTTCAAAAGATACATTTTATTGAAAAAAATCTTCAATTTTTCTACAGTTAAATTGCTTAGGGGGAAAGTTTAATGTGAATTTTAAAAAGGCCAAATTATGGCATGCAAAAGCAAAAGTCTAAAAGAAATTTCAAAGCACCTACATATCAGTCCAAATGCTGTTTCAAACTTCTTGAAAAATCTAAAGAGTCAGAGGAAAGCAAAAATTGGCTTAATATAATCTAGGAAAAATGTTTAAAGACCTTAAGAAAAACATGTGGAAGCATTGGAAAAACACAAGACCCAGCTGGCTTCACACATGTACCCATAAAAACACTTTACAACTACATAAAAAGATTGGATATGTTCATATTCAATAAAAGAATGCACCATCCTAAATAAAACGAAAGGCACATTGAGTACCGGCACATTGGGTGAAAGTGATACTTTTATGTAACGGGGCACCCAGTTTCTTTTAATACATAAAATTAAGTAATGTTTTAAAGTTAAAATCTTAATATTTACTCTACTTTTTCATAATCATTTATCTTATCATTTTCAGAAAAAAAAATATTAACATTAATAATCTATATTACTATTTAAATATAATTCTAAACAAAAAAGGTATAAAATTTAATACAAAATGTTTATTATATAAAGAATGAATAGTAAATATCAAAAATTATCAAAATTTTCCTATATAAATTAATATTACCTGAATTGCTTAACAATTACTAGATTATCAATTACTCTTAGATCAATAACAATAGATTATCAATTACTAGATAAAAATTATCAAAAGTACAGGCTTTTTATGGAAGTTCATTTTTCAATTAAATATACTAATAAAAGAAAATTTTTTTGTTTTGAGAAAAGTATAACCCATAAACTATTATGCAGAAGAAAATCAAAATATTAAATATTTTCTGATGCACAAAAATTAATATTTATTATTGGCATACAATAGATAAGCAATCTATGACATTTAAAGAAAAAAGCAATGAATAATTTCTGTAATTGAAGTTATGTTTATCAATTTTAAATCAAACTATATATTGATTGTATTTTGTGTTAGTTTTAAGGAAAATTGCTAGATACATTTCCAAAAAATTCCATTGAATTTTTATTTTATAGTAAATTTTTAATATTTTATTTAATAAAATATAAAGGAAAAGCTAAATTTTTTCTTCTTGTAAATACACCAAACCAATTGAAATGTATTAGAAAAATTCAATGTTTATAAACCTTTTTTTTTTTAATAAATAATTAATTTGACCTCTTTTTTAAATACTTTAACAGTTATATGAATTTAGAAATACTTTTCATAATTATATTCATCAAATGTATTTTTCAAACGTAAAAAATAAATTTCTATTTTCAGCACAATTATCTCAATTTATGAGACTCTCTTGAATCATAAAAAAAGAAAACTAAATAGGTATATTTCACATATAGCTTTTTTTTTTTACAAGATTTTAAAAAAAGAAAGAAATACAGAAAAAATCTGAAAATACAAATATATCTATAATACATATATATAACATATATATATATAACAAATATATATATATATATATATATATTTGTTATATATATATATATATATATATATATATATATATATATATATATAATCCGATAAAAATAATCTTTAAGTTATCATTAGATTTATAATTCAACATTTCAAGCTTTTAATGATTTCACACATTACACATATTCAAAAATAATTCTAACTTAAAAGAAAAGCAGAACACATTTCTTCTGATAATGATTATAATCACTAAGTTTGTATATTCGGTATTTTTTTAGATAATTAGAAAACAAAATTTGTTTTGATTGAAGGAAAATTACAACAGAAGAAAACAGTATGCTCAATGATTGCTAATAATGATCATTTCCAAGATAGCAGTTTAACAAATGGAAAAAGTTTTAATTTCTTAATCTCTAGATTTATTTTGACTTCAAATTAAATGTTATCTTGTTAAAAGATGATTTAATAAACTTTATTTACACCTGAAAAGCTTAATCTCTACTTTTTGCATATAGTCTCAAATTCCACACACTCTAAAACAATGAATAAGGTATTTTCAACAAATTTGTACCTTTTATAAAAAATTATACAATTGGCAAGTATCAATGATTTTTTTTTTTTTTTTGCTTTTAATTTATCATATTTTGAAACACAAATTATACCAAATTTAGTTTTCTATCTTAAAAAAGTCAATTCTTGGACTAATGTTTTAGTTCATTTGAAATGCTTCATATAAAACAAATTGCTATTTTTCCTTAATAGCAATTTGCTTAAAGTAAGTTTGTAAATAAATACTTAAAATATCTAACTTTCCTTGTTAGATATTTTAAGTATTTATTTGCACTATTTTACTGCATTTTAAGAAACACATTAGTCAACATAAATGCAGAATAATATCAACATTTTTTTTCAGTACATTTTTATTCAACATCAAATATTTAGTATTGAGAGTAGCTATAGTAATATCTAGCTGTTATAATGATTTATGATCCATTTAAAATTGGAAGTACAGATAATTTGTTCTTGTGTATAAAGAGAATGATAGTAGAATAACAACCAAATCAAATATGTGATTTCAACTTCAAAATATGTTGATGAATCATTTAAAATTTTCTTCATTCAGAGAAAATATTAGATATTACAACAAAAGGGAATTTCTATAGTGAATTATCAGTGACAGAGAGTATTTTGAAATTCACAAATAATTCTTTTGCATGTTTAAAAATTAATTTAAAGACTATTATTTATAATATAGATAGTATCGTTTAAAATATGTAAAAATATATATTTAGTATCTTTTGTATAAACAAATATATGAGTGTATATTAAAAACACTTCCATTAATAAGTAAATCTAATGATTTGTTTGTAACCAAAATTATTAAAAAAAAAACTCTTTTAAATTTTTCTAAAAAGCTTAAACATTACAATATTTACATTGCACTTTCATAAAAAATGATAATTAGTAACTACATAACTGAGCTTCACAATCCTACAATATCTGTAAGAAGAAATCTGAAGTATATGGAATTAAAAAAAGCAACATATATTGAAAATAGAAATTTACTAAAATGTAGAGTTACATCATCTTATTTTTAAAAAATTAAGAAAATAATATGGTAAAGGAAAACCTTGGCTGTTGTATATATATAAATATATAAAGAAACTATTAAAATTTTTTTAATTACAACCATAACTAAAACCTACAACTCGATAATTAAAATGAAATATTCTTTTTTAAAAAAAGTAAGTCTTTAATGATATAAACATAATATAGTAAAAGTAAAAAACGAAATAAAAAAAAACATGCATTTAGCTGATTGAAGCTATTAAACCTCAAATCAATGATAAGTAAGTTTTGATTTCCACTCAATCAATGCTGATGCTTATAAAAAAATTAATTCATTTTGTGTGTGTTTGAATAAATTCTTGGTAATCTTAGGCCTTTTTTGATTAATCATATGAAAATTTTAATTTTCTTACAAAATGATTTATGTTCTGGATTTAATAATTTCTAAAAACTTTTCGAAATGAAAAATATTTAAATAATTTTTTATAAAGTTTCTTATTGTTAAAAATGAATTAGTTATTTGCTATATGGCAATTTTTCCTTTCTACACGTTTTAACATATTCAAGTTTAATTGCAAATTCTGCTTGACTCATATAACCTTAAGAAATAGTTCCCCTGACTTAAATGATTGCATTTCAAATATTATTAAAAATTTAAAATAAAATTTTAACAAATTTGACTGTACAGTCCATCAATATATTCAATTAACAGTAATCAAAATGTTTAAAATAATACTACATTATAATATACTATAAAGTACTTCATTGAAAACAAGTATAGTCAATATTTTATATCTCATCGCCATATATTAACCGTCAGAATGAAGTAAATTTCTTTCTTTAAATTGAAAAAGCAAAATTTTGTTTATTTTAAATATATTTTAAAAGTATTACCTAAATATCAATAAAGAAGCAAATAGTACCAAAATTTGTTAAATTTCAAACTATCATTAAAAAATTAAATATGATAATTTTTATTAATTAAACTCAATTTTGAAAAATAAAATGATTCAACAGTAATAAATATCTTTAGTAAAAACCAGTAATATAGTTATATTTCAAGGCGTACATTTTATATCAGTATATTATTGCTTCAATCGATTTTGTATTTTCAAATCTTTAATCATTAATTTTAATAAGACAAAACAAACATTAAATAAAAAGGAAAAAGTCACAGATGAAGAGGTTTTATTTCCAAACATGTACAGAATATTATTCTACTTATATGAGAAATCTTAATATTTATCAAAGTCTTTTGATTTATTTTCTCAAAATTATAAAATAATTTTTAAATAATGATCTATTTTACAGATGAATTAATAATTTATACATACCACTCATAATATTGTGATGAAAAAATAAATATATAATTTATTACTTAGAAATTGAATATTCATATCTTATTACAGCAAAAAGCTATGATAAATAATTAAAGAGATTTTTTTATCAAATATATACTTATATATCATTTAGAAATTTTTAAAATACAGAGAAATATGAAACTGTTATACAGTTAGATAATAATTAACAAATGTTTATTATAAATTCCAAAAATTTTAGAGTTAGGAAGAATACCATATATAAAACAAAATTTCATTTTATAGTTTCAAAATAAACTTTAATATTAAGATTTGTGTAAAATAATTTTCATTTCTAAAGAAAGTAAAAAAAAAAAAAAAAAAAAAAAAAAACTAACGTAAATCTAAGACATTAACTTGACAAATTAACTCCAAATTTAAACAACATTTTATTCCAAAGAATTATTTTAAAGTTAAAAATAAATGTCAACTCATGAAATACAAATTAAAAACATGTAGATGTTATGCAGTCATATAATATTCATATATATATAGGATTAATATTTTCAAAGGTTGGACTCAAAGTTCGTTTGTACATTATATAACCTTTACAGCTGCAGATTATCAGAAACTTTTAATGCCATTTTCTTTTCCTTACTAATCTGTCGGCAATGCTTACTTTCTGCAGTAAGTTATAATCAACAAAAGAACAGTACTGCTCACTAAAATATGGTACATAGAAAGCTCTAAAAAACTGGTGAGACCTGTGCAAGAAAATATTAAACTAAATTAAAATCACAGCAGAATTTTAATAATAAACTTACTTATTTTTAAAGTAAAAAAAATTCCAATAAAAAGTAACTAAGAAAAGGACATAAAGCTAATATATATATATATTAGCTTTATGTCCTTTTCTTAGTTACTTTTTATTGGAATTTTATATATATATATATATATATATATATATATATATATACCTTACACAAGTGCAGTTCAAAAATAGTAATAAAAAAGCTGATATTAATGCAAATAAAGTAAAAAACAAATGCAAATAAAGTTTTTTTTTTTTTTTCAGAAAAAATGAATTCTAATAAATATTGAACAAACCATTCAAAAATATCCTAGAGAGCAAGCAATTATAACTCACAATATTAATAATTAGAACTGCACTTACTAAAATTTGTAAATATTGCGTAAAAATTGTAATACATAAATTCATTGATAAATCATTGAACCAAACAAAAATTATTATTTAATATTTACAAAAAAAAAAAAAAAAAAAAAAAATTAAATAAACTAACCAATTTTTAAAATATTGTATTGAAAAAATTATATTATTTCATATTTTGCTTTATAGTATAGAATTATAAGACAGTAACAAATTGACTCTTGACAGTTATATGTGATTCCATATCAATACAATCATTTATAAAAGAATTTTCATACACACACAACAAATTTCACAAAGGTTTAACAATTACATATTATTACTGTATTGATTTAAGAAGTAGTAAAAACCATGAAATATATTTAAAACTCAATATAGACTGGAAAGGTTAAGTATAAGAACCAATAAAAACCTAAATGTTAAATAATGTCTCACATGAGAAATTATTATTTTAATATTCAAGAAATATAATGTTCATTATTTACTAACACACAAATTTAGTAATAAAATAAATTATTAAAAATAAATTTCCTATTTTACAAAAAATAAATAAATAAAATAAATAAAAATAAAAAAATAAATAAAAATAAAAAATGCAAAAAATAATAGTCAAAAAATTCCTGCACATACAATGAAGAATAATTAACCCATTTTTACAGTAAAATATAAAAGGTTTAGTACATAGACTCTTTTAATTCAAGAAAAAAAAATCAAATATGATAAACCAGATTTTGATTATTCAATGAATTCTATTTTATTTTTTTACTTTTAAAATTTTTTATAAACTATTTTTACAGACGTATATTTTAAAATTTTAATGGAAAATTTTCTCACACAATTACAACAGAAATATGATTCATGAGGGAAACAGCAAAGCAATTATCATTAATAAAAATATAAATGCCCAAAATATATATACCAAGGAAATATTATAAAAATTGCTATTTTTGAAATTTCAGTACATAAAATATGTAAGCTGATACATTATGTTATCAATTTTAAGAGATGTTTTTTTTAATTTATTGTTCCTGAAGAAACTAAATATGCATTTTTTGACACAACACATGTAAAAGAAATTGGAAATACTAATTCCAAAAAGTGTTTCACTTTACCTAGCTGCATCAATAAATGGGACAGAAAATACAACTTTCCAGCTTGAATCTTTGGAATATTTTGGTTCCAATTTGGAAGAAGTGGGAAAATCAGAGTCAACAATATAATCACAATCTTTAATGTTAACCTAAAAATAAGTTTAATAAATTAAAATTCTCATTTAAGTATTTTTTTACATAAGTATATTCTAAAAGTTTTAATGGAAATTTTCTCACATTAGTATTTAAAATGTATTGCTAAAAACAAAAATTCTGCAAAAAACAGCTATTTAAATATATAACAGGTAGAATGCATTAGGAAAGCATTTTATGGAAATTACATAAAAAAATCTGCAACAAACTTTGCAAAGTACCGCAACAGTCAGATAACATTAGAAGCTAATTCTCAGAGAATTTAAATTAAAAATATCCCACATTCACAACTAATTTTTAACAAAATTTTTATTCAAAAATAAATATTCAAAAGAGTGAAATCACAAAATTTTTATGAAGAAAGTTCTATTAAATATAAAAGTAAGCAATTACAAAATTACCAATAAATAAAATGTGTATTGAAAAAATCCAATTTACTTACATATCTTGATGGTTCCTCCAAATTCAGATTATTCATATGAGTTGGAATAATTCTTGTAGCATTTGGTAATGGTGAAAATTGTTTTGGTAAATGACCTTTAAAATCTGACTGTAGAAACTGTAGGTTCCAGCTACCAAAGACAAATACTAAATTTATTAAACATAAATAACAGATAGTTATTTTTTAAAACAAACTATTAATATACTTTCAAATTATTATGGTACTGGAATTAATAAACAAGCATATTTTATTAGTTTAATCAAACGATTGTTATAATTATATTAACACATCAATCGTAATGGAGCAGAAGCCTCAAAAAATAGAAAAAAATATATTATGAGGGTGATGCTATATCATTTCTAGCATATCACTCACAATTCAAATTTCAATTGAAAAGCATTTAATAAATATTAAAAGTGTTATTTTTAATGACTCATAATACTCACATAAATTTACTTTACTTTCACTTAATATATAAGAAATGCAAAGCACAATTATCTATTTTTCTAGAAAACAACTGGCATTGTTACTCAAAGCAATGTCCATGGTCAGAAGATCAACTTAGCTTTTCAACAAAAAAGTACAATTGTTAATAAAGAATATATGCATGCATTATCTTTTACAAGTGAAGAAATAAAAAAATATCATGAATGTTAGAAATGACAATTAAAAAATTATTTATCAAATCATCAATTTTTAACAACTTAAAAATTTTAAAATAGTTGCTTTAAAATTGAAATAATATATAGCCAAATAATTCAACACAAAAGAAAATTTTACCTAAAACAGATCAAAGTGATACCTGTAGGATTTATATTCAACTGGCTTTACGTGTAAACGTTACTCTTCCAAAACAAATAATTAAAAACATTTTTGTCTATTTTTATTAAATGACAAATACATAATGCAATGCAATGACCAATAAAAGAAATTGATAAATGTGATCCAATAAATAATATAATTTTTAAACTGTGAAATAATCTTTTTCTTATTGTTTTTTTATTTATTTTACAATGATTCAATAAAAATGTAATTAATAACTTTAAACACTCTTAACCATTTTGTAATAAATAAAAAGAAAAGAAATCGTAGCATTTTAAAGAATGCACCACTTTAAATTTTAACATCTGACATATAATACTGCTTGACTTAATTACTTAATTTTGTTGAAAAATACTTCATTATTATACACATTTAAAATTAAAAATGCATCTTTGAAAGAAAATTCATAAATTATTTCTCATCCTAATTATATTTGTCAAAAATAATTCAGGAAACTTTAAGCCTCAAATTTTACAGATTATAACATTTATTTTCTCTCACATTCTAATTTGCAAATAAAAGTACATACCAAAATATTTATTTTAGGCATTTGCATTCTTCTATTAGACATTATCAAATTTTTAGCTTATAAAGATTTTTTTAGTAATTAGTAAAATTTACGATATTTATTAAATTAATTTAAATTTAGTTATCTAGATGATTAATTGCTTCAATGATGCTTTAAAACCATTTTATAAATAAATGATTTATCTCAACACAAAAGCCCTATACATGAATTTTAACACAAAATATCAATTATCAAATATATGAATAAATGCAAATGATGAAATTTAAGTTATATTTTATCTACCCCTCAAATGCAGGAATGAAACTAAAAATTTAATTTTTTTCAATTTGCCTATATAAAGCTAATAGTACTAAATTATATTTCTCACAAAGGGAATGGAAGAAACATTGAATGTTTCCAGAAAAGAGTTGAAAAAAGAATCCAAAAGAAATTGAAGAAAAATGAGATAAAATATACATATTTTTCAAAAATATCATAAGACATTGTTAAAATAGTAAAGTATGATTATTATACAATTAAAACAAGTACAGTTGAAATCACAGTTAATTTATCATGATTTCAAGAAATAGTGAACATATAACAAAAACAGGAGAATTTATGCAAAAGAAAAAAATTTAAATTAAAAAACACAAATGAGAATAAATTATTGATTAAAAAATTAATTTTATAAAAATGTTCAAAAATCCTTTAGAAATAATGCATTCAAATAATCTCCTCCAGCTATTATTTGTGAGATAAAGTTTAAAAAAATTGTAAGAATGTCTTTGACAGTTTGAATTTTTAATAAAGATAATGCTTGCAGAGAATTTTCAAAATAGGGAAATATCTTAAAAAATAATACATTTAGGGGGGGGGGATGAGGACACAAAATAAAGAACATTTTTTATACTTGTGCAATTATAAATGGAAATGGAATGGAAATATTTGTATTAATATATTTATTTGATTCATAATATGTAATTTAAACAAGTATTAACTATTTTCAAATCTTTAACTGTAAAATTTTCACAAGTATTTAAATTTTTTCATGATTAATATAAATACTTTCTTTGAAGTAAAATAAAATCAGTAAACTTAAAAAAATATCACAAAAATTTACATTTGATTGTATTTCAAAAAATATCAAGAGAAATAAACTGAGAAAAGAGGAAACAAAAGAATTGAAGTTAATTAACATAAAAATCCTAGTAAATAACATCTATTCAGATAATTTTTAAGCACATTCAGATAATATTTTTAGCAAATTCTAGTAGAGTTCAAATCTTTAATGAATTTATTTGTATTTTTATAGAAAATAAAGAAAATTTGAAATAAAGAATATAAAATAAAATATTGCACATACTTTTCTGGCAAGAAAAAACTTGAAGGAAATCTGTGCCATTCTTTTCCTATGCATATATTAACAGGATATTCAGGAGGTAAGGGATGTAACGTTTCATCATGAGGAAATTTACCTAGTTCCATGAATACTTCAGTTGGAGCCCTATAACCTAATATAGAAATTATTACATATCTTATAATAATAACAAACTAATGAAACTACAAATGTTAAATATTTTAAAATATAAATATGGCATGAAGTAATATAAATATAATTTGTAAATAAATAAAAACGTTCAATAGAGAAAAATATCAATTAATCGAAAATAAATTAGTCAGTATGGATACCATAATATAGATGTATATTAGTTTTTTTGTTAAATCTTTTCAAATAAACACTATAAAAAGATATAACAGGAAATACCTTTATACATGGCAAAAATGCGTGAAGCTGATAATATTGTAAACACAATGCAAATAGTTATTGAAATCCAACTTGTATAATCTAAGTAATCAGGAAATTTTCTTCTTGAAAAAATGTAATGGTATAATTTCTGCAAACAAATAAAATAAAAGCAGTTAACCTAATCAAGAGTTTTGAACATATAATGTTTAATAAAATTTATGAACATTGACTAAATTCAATTTTGATATAAGAATAATTTTACTTAGATATATTAATGAAATTAATATTACACGAAGTATTTTTGTATCGTTTTTATTAAATTTTTATCAAATTAATTTACCTAAAATGAACTATAAAACTTATTCTGAAATTAATATTTTAAAATGCATCTCTTTCAATGAAGAATAATAAAACTAATTTTAAATTTTAATAAAAAGTTTAGCATAAAATCCAAGGTTGCTATAATTAACGAACGATATTTTAAAGTTGTCTACAGATGAGACTATGATAAATGTATGAAATTTCGTGTGGAACATATTGAGGAGATGGGAATTTGTTGGATAGAATAAAAACAATAATTCAAAATTTTGTTACAAGAGAACATTTTTCAGAAATTATATATTTAATATAGATTTGTGATAGTTTAAAAATTTTATGGTAACATGTTCAACATGCTGACAATCATTTTTAACTGCCATTTGGAATCATAATATAGTATGTATTAAAACTGACTTCAATGTATTCTAAGAAATGCTATTAACATGTTGTGAAATACCCACTTTATGACAGATAGAATTCTTGGATCAGATACAATTTTTATATAACATGACATATAAGATTTTTCAATTATTTAAATTAATGTGGATTAAGCTCAGAAATTAGGAAAGGTCACAGATTACAAAAGTGGCAAATGAGGACACTTTCTTCTGCACAATGATTTCTGTGGATGTTCTTAACAAAAGGCTAAAGTTACATAAAAATTATAAAAAGGACACTGAGTTTGTAGAACAAGAACAATTTTCTGTAATAACTATAAATATCACCACCTTATTATTAAATATTCTATTACACTTCCAGCACTTCATTCCTCAAAGAAATACAAGCAGAGAATAAATTAGGAAATAATAACCACACCACACAATTACTTTTAATAATAAGTGTCACTGCTTGAAATCTAGTAAAAAGAATATTTGCAATTTGAAGCATGTAAATTAATAATATAAAATATGTAATTGACAAAAGAGGGTATCAAATTCTTCTGCAACATGACAGATGCTGGCATTAAAGTAAGTAAGAGATTTCGGCCTTTGTAGTGTGCAGCGTAACAGAAGCACAGTGATGCATTTCGAAGCAGTGGACAGATGAGTGACGGAAAACTTGGAAATCCGGAAAAGTATCCCGAAATATGACATCAACAAACGATGATAGACACCTAGTTCAGATGGTGCTGATGGACTATACAGCTTTGTATGATAAACCATGTCCACCTGCAGCTACAATGGACCTGTCAGCATAGGGATTGGCATGCTGATTGGCAGCATAGTATGTTTTCTGACTAATCCCGCTTTAATTTGTGATACTAGGTTGGCTCCATTCATGTCAGACAATATGACAGTGAACACCACTTTCCGGAGTGAATTATTGAACACCACAGTGGGCAAACAACTGGAGTTATGGTCTGATTTGCCATAGCATATCATGGACAATCTCAAATGCTACGAATTCAGGGTAATCTGAGAAGCAACTGCTATGCTAGTGAAGTTCTACAGCCCCACTTTGTCCCCTTCCTTCAAGACTTGCCAGGTGCAGTATTTCAACAGGACAGAGTCCACCTTCATATTCCTAAGACTGTTCAATCCTTCCTTGGATCGAGACAGGTACAACTTCTTCTTTAACCTGTGTATTCACTGTAAATGTCCCCAATTGAACATCTGTGGTATTTTGTTAATTGGTATCTCGGCTCATGATCTTTGCCGATTACTTCTGCAGATGAACTTTAGGTATACGCATACAAACAATATCGAATGCTCTTCCTCAGGCAGATATAGAAAATTACTTTGACTCCATGTCATGTCCTGTAGCAGCACTTATTGCAGCATGTGGTGGCTACACAAAAAAACTGATTTCAATCCTTTGTTATTGTTTGTTTCAAAGTTAAATCATTTATTTGTACCACTACCACTCAACAGGATATTAAATTTCATTGAGTTATGACAATTCCTTCATGATGTTACAATTTTCACAAACATGAGTTTACTTTAATAAAATATATAAATACACATATTTTTTTTAACTTCAATAGTTAAATTTTGCAAATAAAACAAAAGTTATTATATAAGAATAAATTTCAATAGCTAAAGAAAAGAAATAAATACTTGAATAGTGTCTACAGCTAGGGCACCACAGAGACAAATCATGGGAAATATTGGAAACAGAAATCTTTCCTCCTAGAAGAAAATCATCACGAAGATTTCTGAAATATCAGAATTTTCACAACTATACATCCTTTCTCATAATTTTTTAAATGAATGATTGTATAAATCTTTAGAAAATATTTTCTCAAAATAAACATTGTTTAATGCATTTACTATATAGTATGAAAATTATTTTTACAGTATTTTAATTACTCAAATACACTTTTTCAAACTAATTTTTATATAGATAAATTTTTTTTAAAAAATATTTTGTGCAATCACTTTAAAATTATTTCACTACATTTATAAGCAATTTACAACTTACTATTAAAGGATAAAAAATTTTCAAGTTGTTTGATTACACACTCAATGCAAATTAATATTTTTATTTTAATAGAAACACAATACAATCACAAAAAATTTAATTGGAATATAAAGAATAATTTTCATGATAATACTGAATACCTTTGTATTTCAAAAGTAGAAAAATGTTTGCATTAAAATTTTTTCAGAAAAATGAAATGAGTAATTGTGAAATCAGAGTAATTAAAAATATTTTTTTTTAAACTAGCTGATCATTTTCAGTAGATAAAAAGTAAATTAAAGTTTTTCTTTAAGAGTATTATTAAAATTAACATTTAAGTGTAAGTTGTGAAAGTAATTTACTTACCTTATGTGCTTGAGAAAAGAAAACTAATAGCCACAAGTACAAAGGAGCAAGACATAATAAAAGGGATGGTCCTTGAGATTTTTTCTGATAACCTTTTAAAGTCCTCCACAAAATCTATAAAATAGATAGTTAAATGAATGAATTTTAAATAATGCATTTGTATCATATTATCAATAAATTAGTCCTGTTTGCAATGACTATGTGAATAAAAATTTTATACTGAAGTCTTCACAAAAAGTAAAAATTATTGATATATTTTACAAAAATTGAACATTCAATGAAAAAGTTAAATTATTTATGTAAAAACAAAAAAATGGCTCTTTCTTGTTCTTTTGTAGTTCTTATGAACTTTTAAAATAAAATGATGCAAAAATATTTATATAACTAAAAATGTAACATTTTTAATATAAATTTATCTTTTCCATTTGAAAATCTGCAAAACTGTAACAATGTAGTTTATCAGAATAATTAGTAATTTTTAAATTTAATGATTTAAATATTTCACAATAACAAATCCTGAAATTTTCACAATTATAAATTATATTGAATATGCAATTAAAGTAAAGGAGCAAGCCAATGGAAACAATAGAATTATCAAATTATTAAACAGAATATTTTAAATTTAAATATTTAAGCAATATTGCAAGCATTCATAACTTTATACAGCTATTAATATTCTTTTAAATACATCAGCATTTTACAAATATAATGATGCTGTCATGTGAAAAAGCAATTGACCAGTTAAATTAGTTAAAAAGTATTACTTTCTGGTATAAATATAAGTGATTTTACTGAATTAACTAATTATTACTATGATTCTTTTTTACAAGAGTACACAGGACAAAGAATAAAATTTGATGACTATTTGCATTGAAACACTACCTTTTACGCCTATTTAAAATAGGGTTTTAAAAAATGCACAATATATTTGTAAGTAACATGTTTATGTACTTATAGGAATTAGATTGGATTAAATAAATTAAAAATTTGTACATGTGTGTTTGTAGAAATTTGTATTTTAAAATTACTATCATACAGAGGAAACTAATCTTTTTATCAAAAAATAATTAGTTATTAATAATAAGAAAACAATACATCATTAAGAGTTAATATTTAATTATTTTTTATTATAATTCAAAAAAGAGAATTGTTTGAGTGAATTGAATTTCCATGTGATAGAAGAACATTTTATTAAAGGCATGCTTACAATTAAAACTAAGAACTATATTAAGATATTCTCATGATTGAATGCCAAAACTATGCAAGGATGTTATTAATATTTTAATAAACAGATTAATGTACAATGCATAAATTAGATTTTACTTCTTGGAATTGGAAAGATTTTTTTCAAAATAAGGAAAAAAGCTGCAACATTATTTCTAAGACACAGACAATGGACAGTTGCTTTTTATGAAATGACTCAGTGCAAGAATCCTGAATATTGATTGACAGAATAGAAAATTTGATTGGTTCTCTAATGGTAGTCCTGGTTGTTCTATTGCTTATCATTCTAGAGATGACTAGACTACATATTCTAGGTTAGCTAGTTGTCATCTTCATGGTCTTAAATTGAATGGCAAATGTAATATCTATTCTACCTGCTGTAAATATGGTGTTGACTTTCAAACCATCTTTTCTATCTGGAATTTACTAAGAAGGATTTCCTTGTGAATCCCCTGCCATTTCTTGATTTTCAAAGGATTGAGAGGCTCATAGATATAATTAGTGATCTACAATCTACAAAAATGGGACCAGAAACAACAAAATTTTGAGCAGAATGTCAAAATTCATTAATTATTAACTAAAAGCATAGTTAAACTGACTATGCCGCCAAAATAATATCTAAATTGTTAATTGGAAAGATTTTTGTATACAAAGTATAATAAATACACAATTTATCTCTAAAACAAATCTCAACAAAGTTCTAAATTTTTAGGATTATGTCATGTCATACTTAATAAGTTTGTTTTATAATTGTTTATTATCACAACTGTTAATCATAAAGTTTCTGCTCATATAGGTTAAAGTAATACCTATTAAAACATCTACAATTTTAATCATTATTGATCAAATGAAGTTAGTATAATATTTACTACAGTGTTGATATATTTATACTGGAATAAAACAATTACATTTTTCACTTAACTGGATTTGAATTACTTAAAGGTAAAATTGAAATCAAACGTTGAATTTTAAATTCAATAAACAATATTAAATTAGCTAAAATCAATTAAAATATTATTATAGCATGAGTAATTATTTTTCACATAACAATAATTCTTTTCTCAAGGGTTTTCTTTACTTTTATTTGAAAATGCATATAATCCTTATTTTATATGCTTTTGAGAAATATATTTTGCGAACCAAATTTCACAAACTATTTTGGGAATGCATATAATACAACAATAAAAGATCAAATATAATATCTGAATATTTTTACATTAAGAAATTTGTAAATCAAAGCAATATTTAATTTAATGTTTTTCACTGATAAAATTAAATTCTCCTGTAATGCTTTTACTTCAATTATAATAATAATCAAGAGAATGCAAGACAAATTAAAAAGTATGCATAAAAATGGATTAGCATTCATTCAGAAAAGGATTTGTAAAGATTTTGTCTTATTTCAAATTAAGTCAGTTTCAAATCAAGTCAAAATTAACAGAAAAATATTTAATTTAAAAGAAAGATCTGCTTGATTAACATCATAAATAAAATAATATTTACCAAAAGAGGAAAAGATGCAAGGGACAGGAAAAAAACAACATTGAAATTTAATATTCCATTTTGAATATAATAAGTCCATGGTTCAGTGCCTATAAACAAGTGCAATAGTTACTTATGAAACATATTTTTATGTACAGGTGAATTTTAAAAAACATATTTGAAAAACTTTAAAATGATTTTAAAAAAAAAAATAATCAGAATATATATAAAGGATTGATATCATATTAAGAAATATTTAATATTTTCTATAATTTATTGTTAATATAGCAAAAATTTGTCAAATTGAAAGACTATGTTAAAATTTGTCTCATACATTAAAATACTATTCAACTAATTTATTTATTATTTAAGAAAGCTTTTCAAATTCCTGCTATATTAGAAATTTCAGAGAAAATTTTAAGAAATATTTAAGTACTAAGATTTTTTTAAACTGCTTAACTAGTAGTTACAAGATAAAAATAAAACTGTTTCCATTTGAAATAAAATTTTTACAAATATTAAAAATTGAAAAATAATTATAAAAAATTACTATTTCATGACATTAAAAGCTGTAAATATTTTAAAATTGTAAAAGGTCTAAATACTACTTAAGAGAATAAATCTAATAAAATATATTGAAAAGTTGAGATATTCATAATTAAAGTTCCTTAAGGTGAATATAATGAAACTTTTTCCAGGGAGCAGTTTATCGATTAGTTTATAGTTTAGGAGCAGTTTATTGATAATTTTAGTTAAATTAGTTAAAATTCAGTTTGGATTTAATATAGCAAAAAGTTTAGTATAATAATTTGAAAATACATTAGTTCAATATTTTTTTGAGAAATTTTATGTTTCCTTTTATTTTTCTTTATTATAATGAAGTTTAATTATAAACGGCTCTATGTTTCAATGCATTTATACAGATTAATTTATTTAACAGTTAAAATAATTTATGAGAGATTCTAGGAATGAAACACTTCAAGTGAAAAGATAATATGCAAAACACTTTACATTTTTCATCAAATATAGGAAAGGGAAAAAATGAATAAGACCACATCATTAATGGTTATTATAGAAAAAGATCTTTTTAATGAGGGCAAAGAAAAGATAATTTTCCAAATAATTCCTAACCAGTTTGATGCAAATATGAAAAATAGATTGAGACAAATCACAAAAGGTACAATTAAATATATTTAGGAGCATAAATGTAAAAAACAAGATAAACAAAACCTAACAATGATTAATAATTAAAACACTTTAAAAATGTTAAAAGGTTAGTAGTTCTCTATAAAAATAAATTCTAAGATGTTAAATTTAGAAATTTTTGGAGCATAAGCTGTATCAAATGAAATAAAGAAAACTTTGCCATAGAATGTGAAATTCTACTTTTAATAGATAATTTTTTATTTCATCTTAATCATAAATATGTCATATTTTTCCTTCTTCTAAATACAACATCTATCTATCTAATCTATGGGTCAATATTGGGTTTAATTTTAAATATTTTGGAAAGTAAATATTTGATTGTGACATATCTGTTCTTCATTTTTATGATTCTTCTTCATATTCAGGATTATTTCATAATTCTTGAAACAAGAGAAAATGAATCAAAACTGCTATTTTTGCTCTAGATAAAAATAAAAAATTGATGGAAATTTACAGAAACTAGAAACTAACATATAGTTAAAAAATAAATAAATAAATAAAAATTTAATAGCTATATTTCAGGAAATAGAGCTAAATAATTTGAAAATTGAAACATTAAATATTGATATATAAGAATTGCATGTGATAGCAAAAATGAACTAAAGGAAGAAGATTTCTGTTAAAATGGTGAAAGAAAAGAGAATATAAAAGATATTTTAATTATTTCACCTACTGATATAAAAGAAACAATGAATATTCTTAAAATATTTTCAAAAAATATTGTTAAAAAAATCAAGGAATTCAATCATGAACTGAAGTCAATTAACTTTTATTTTAAAAAATGGGCTAAGGACTTTTCAAACTAAAAACTATTATTTGTGCAATTTAAAGCACCTGCTTTTATTTATAAATGCTTTTATTCATAAATATTTATATAATTCTATTAAAATAAAGGCAATTTGTGTAAAGATCAATATAATACTAAATTTCAATCAATGAATTAGTTGTATTACAAATTAATATTAGTTGCTTTAGACAATTATAAAAGTGTTAAAATAATTGATATTGCCTTAGAATAAAAAGAAATTAACACAACTACCACTCAATTAAAATTGATGGGTTTGCAATTCCCAAGTTCAATAGTATTTAACAGTATATACTTAAAGATTTAGAATCATTAAAAATAGTTATAAATTATTTTATATAAACAATGGGGAAATTAATTCCAAATACTAACCATACAAATTTGCTCCATGAGATGTGAAAACATTGTATAAAATAATATTAAGAGGTGCCAGGACCATTTTTCCAAAGTGTCTAGAATCAACTATCACAAGAGGCACCTACATTACACAAAAATAAAATCCCACAAATATAAGAAATGTGAAATTTTGCATAACATAAAAGTTTATTCATACAATATTTTTCTTCAACGCAAAAATACTTACTAAAATAATTAATAATGAAAGTAGTGAAGACTTGATAAATAAAGAAATTTTCTTCTTCAAAACTATTATATCATATGCAATGGGAACTCTGAAAGAAGCATTTTCAAAGGAATTATTTCATTTATTATACATATAAATTAAATTGATAAAGATAATTGCTTTTTAAATTTTTTGTATAAACTTAAATTTTTGTTTCCCTATTGACATTTTGATGAGAACTTTTTCACTAAAATTATTGTAAAGTAGTTTATTTTAAATTTTTTAAATAAAAAAAATTCAAGAATCAATACAAATACTTTAATAATGCAAAATGTTTTAAGAAATAGATCTTTGATCTCATGAAGCTTAGTTTGAAATTTTTGTTTCCATTCCTATCATTACCTTATCATATTTTAACACATTTAACATATATAATTATTATTTGTTTTGAATTATTTTTCGTTGTATCTTCTCACTATAGACTTCTAGATGACATCAAAATTTAAATATTTAAGAGATAAACTTATGAATTACTAAATGCCGATACACATTTTATTGAAATATATTTATGCATGAAAAGTTTCTTAAATGCTTTCATCATGATAAAGAAATTTTTCTAAGCAGCAATCACAAAACAGACGCAAAGAGCAGATTGGTTTGTTGCTTTTATGGCACAAAGTCCAAAAAAGACAAGCCGCAAAGTGAAGAAAAAAAGTTAAAAATAAAGTTCAATTCATCGTCTTTATTATAATTACAAATAAATGATAAGACAAATTCCAATATAATATTTTAGCATACAGTCTATTAAAACAAAAATAAATAATACTATATTTCATTTACACAACAATGAAGAAACTGGATTTTTAAAAGTAATTTTTTCTAAATAATGAATAACTGAATGATATTCATGCATCCAATTATGTTTTATTTTTAATTAGATAATTTGACCAGCTTTATAAAAATAAATAACTATATTAAGTTAAATAAAAGCAATAAATATAAATAAATGAATAAGTAAATAATTGGTTTGTTACTGTAGCATTTAAATTTAGTAAAATTAGACATTTTAAAAGTAAAAAAATGCATTTTTTTTAAATGCATACATTTATTTTAGTCAAAAATTATCCAAATAAATTTCAAAAAATTAATAAATTGCTTTCCTGTGAGTGAAAAAAAAAACTTTATTTGAAAAAATGAATGAATATTATTAAAATATTTTAGGTAAATATTTTTGATTTGCAGATTCTTACTTAAAAAAACTACTAACAATATTTGTGATAAAATTTCTTTTTATCAATGGGCAAATCTCACATTTAAACATTTTTGGAAAAAAAGGTATTCAAAATTTATCTACACTAAATTTGAGGTTCAAAATAATAATAATAATAATTTAATAAGAATTAACAAAAAAGTTTCAAATATTTGTTGAAAAATAGTAGTAATATGCATAATTTTCATATTAAATACAGAACTGCATTTAAAAGGCACACATCTTACATTATTTCTTATAAATTTCAAAACACTTGCAATGAAAATTATAAAATACTTTTAATGTATTTCAAAATTTTTAAATATTATCTTACCCTAAAATAACTGAAAATGGCCAACCAACTAATGCACTAACAGCTGTAGCAAATACAGCCAGCTAAAATAATAAAAACGAATAAACGTTAAAATATCAAGTACTAAATACTAATTTATGAAATGAGTAAAGGCTGTGAACAATATTTATTTAATGCAGTTTTATTAATATCAAAACAAAATTTCTAACATTGAAAAATTCATACAAAATAAAAAAATAATCATTAATTAATAACTCATTTCAAATTGTTGTTAAATACTTTATTCACTATAAAATACTATTAACAATATCAAAACTAAATGAATACTGTTAATTAATTAATAAGAAACCTAATTGTGGAAAAATGTAAATATTTAAATTTTGAGCAAAATGTTCATGGAAATGTTTATATAAAATTCAGAAAATGTAAAAATTGATCAATGAAAAAATATAGCTACCAAGATTCAAAGACAAAAAGCAATATATTTTTTCAAAATATTGATGTTTATGAAATAGTATTTGAATCAAATAAATATTATTTTTTAATCTAAGGGAAAAGAACTATAAGATTCTTTGATTTTATCAATTATTTTACTAGTTTCATAACTTTTATGCAGCATTAATTACATTGAAAAGTAAAATTTTTTCGAATACATGGCAAATGACAAAAATTTCATAAATTAAATGTTACAGCTTGAAGACAAAGGTTTATCATATTTGGTTAAATATATAGTAATAGTGACATTTTTTATTCGATATAAAATTTGAGTTTTTCAAGTATAAAAAAAAGTTATTAAAAAAATAGGAATTAAATGAAAACAAATGATATTTTTTAGATTATGAACATAGTAGCAAAAGTATATAAACTAACTGAAAAAACTTTAAAATAATAATCAAAAATTTATATAATATAAATTTATTTATATGAATAAAATAGAGTTATATAATAAATTTAATTATATGAATAAAAAATTGCAGTCATTACTTCATATTTCTGCAAAAACCAGGATGCCAGTGCAGCAGTTGACAGGTACATGGAAAAAGTACTGGGAAGAAATGATGTAGATGATCTAAACATTCCAGCACCAACAGTTAAAAATAAGAGTAGAATTCGCCCTATATTGCCACCAAAATGTTTGCATACAGCCCTAAACATTATTTGTTTTAGAAATAATTTAATTTTTGTAAAAAATATTTATCTTTTGTTTAAAACTACTAGATAAGAATAAAATGGAATATTTTAAAATATAAATAAAATCACAAGGTTTAAATAAGGATTAAAAACAATCAAATATTAAATATAAACAAACATGGTAAAAAATTTAAAAAGTTCACAATACATGTAAAACATATGCAATAAAATAATAAGAAAAATATCAATCTTGAAACAATTATGTAAATGAAAATAAATCTTAGTTTTTTTCCATAATATTTAGTTACTAAATATTACTAACAGTTTAAGTTTATTAGATAAATTTTAAAAAAATAAATATTTTTTTCAAGTAATAAAACAAGTTATAAAATAAAAATATATAAATTAATATATTTTTAATTTACATATTTTTTGTAAAGTCTTCTGATAATGTTGAATATTAAAAAATACTTACTGGTAAAAATATATGTCACAGAGTGCACTACAAAATGCAAATAAGCAGCGTAAACAGTAAAATACAGCAAACTAAAACAAAGAAAAAAAATGAGTTAAAAACAAAATATGCTGAAACATTATTATGTCATTCAAGGAATTATCCTGAAAACAAATATTAAAGTAAAAAACAATTCAGTCAGACTAATTTTATTATAGTATAAAACTCTTACAAAACTTTGCTTCTATAAATTTGATATTTTAGTTCAGCATTCAAATAGAAAGATTATTTTAATGAATTAATACATACATCTATTTAATTTTTGATTGAATCGAACTTCATAAAATAAATATAACATATTTTAAAGATTTGCACCTTCCTTTCTATTTCAATATATATATATATATATATATATATATATATATATATATATATATATATATATATATATATATATATATATTAGTGTTTATTTATATTGTTCAATTATTTTATCATCTGCATAATGGCAAATTATTGATTGTAAACACTTGAGAACTGTAATCATTGTAAATTAGTAAGATTTTCGATAGAAATAAATTTATAAGAAATAAATAACTAATATAATTCAAGGCTTATAAAGCTTTATCATTTGTAGGCTATGACAAAAAAAGGTTTCTAAGCATATCAAATAGCATTCCGAGTATCTTTGAAAAATAGGGAAATAATTATTTACATTCTTGTTAACGATTTTGATGTTCTGATATAATTTAATTTAAATTCAGTAATTATATATATATATATATATATATAAATGCTACTTAGAAAGAATTTCAACACCACAATTTACATATACATCAAATGTACACTCAGATTCCGATGAATTCCAATCCTTCCTATTTAGAAGTAGTATCTTTTTATAATTCTTTTTATCAATATTTGTAGTATTTATTCTTAGTATATATAAATTTATCTTAATGAAGCAATTTTAAACTAGATATGACATGACCTTCATACTGTTTAGAACCAATTTATAACAAGAACTACTTTAAACATTAAACTATATACAGGAAAATTTATTTAATTTCCTTTCTACAAATCAGTTTTCACAGAGCTTCAAGCCTACTTAATTATCAATTATTTTTAAAACTTTCATAAATAACTAACCTATGATATAAATTTCTACTCATAAAGTTCTATACCAGCTGTTGGGTGGAAATATTTTTATCTAAAATATTTAGTTTAATTAGTTTCACACAATAATATTATGAAGCTGGTACTTGTACCATATAATTATTTAAAAAAAAAATAACTAAGAACTATCTTCTGCAGGCATAGAATTCCTAGAATTGTTCTATTTTTTGGAATTATTCAAGATTTATCTACTTTTATGTAGTAATGATTTAAAACATTCTATCTTAAATCACTGAAATTCATTATTTTATTTATTTTTAACTAGATGTTATGAAATGTAATTATTTTTGGTGCATTATTTCTTTTAATTTCAATTCTGAAATAATTTAAAATAGAATCTTTAATCAATTTTTATTACGATTACTGATTTCATATACTATTAGGTTGAGCGATTTGAAATAGGGGGGGGACCCCGCTTTTACATGGTTGTTATTATTTTCTTATGTAGTGTTTAGATTAGATTTAGATTTAAGATAGGGTGGTTCCAAATGAACCTAGCACCACAACCATAGGTCTATTGTACTATACCCCTCAGAAAGCCTTATTTGAAGAGACCAGTGGCTGACACAAAATTCAGCACACATTTTACAGGAATTTCCTGCAACATCCAAGGTTCAATCAAGTGCTGACCCAGGTATTCAAATCTATGTGGAGAAAAGGTTTCACATTTACATAAGATCTGTATTGAAGTTTCTTCCATATAATGACAACCTCTACAAGCGGGATCATCTGAAACTCCCATTATGGTGAGATGTCTTTTAAGGTGGCAGTGTCTTGTAAGTAGTCCTATTGCTTTCCATAGACTGCTTCTATTGAGCTTTAATAATTCTTTTTGCCTTTTACTAGGGCACTTGTTATTTAATAGCCTTGCTTGTCTTTGATCATTGGCATTGTACCAGTTCATAAACTGTTGTTTTCTGAAGAGATCAAAGACATTCTTTCTGATCAATTCTTTAGAAATACCTAGCACTGGTTCAGGACAAAAAAAAGTAGATTTATGTAGTGTTAGGCCTAATAATTCAAAATCGGGGAAACCCAGTTTCTTATGCAGAGGCCATTTAGAGACGAAAAAAAGTCGCAATGATCACCAATAGAGGGGTATACCCTACTAGTTTTGAAAAATTATACCAAGGTTAGTATGCAATACAAATACATTTATTATAAGCATATATTATTTGTAACTTCAAATGCCAAATTTATTTTATTTTCCCAACTTGTTTAACACTTTCTTTTAAATTATTTGAGTAGCCTATCAATATTAAAAGAAAGCGTTTGGACTCATAATAAAGGGAAGAGCTTCTGTAGTCGGCAAAGACCTGGAGCATCATAGACAAACTAATGGTAGAAGTCTGATTTTTCTCTTAGGAATGTCTGTTAGCTTTAATTGGGCATAATGGAATGATCTTAACAACTTGGGTGACACTGCCAGGAGGTATGCTTCTGCAGTACTTTGATTATTTTACTCAGTGTCTCTCCCCCCCCCCTTGCCACAGTAAGGCAACTGACAGGACTAGAGGGGGTAAAGGATATTGCCTGAGCATGTTGAGCTGCTAGAATTTTGACTTGGCAGAGGTTTCTTCAAAGCCCCTTATGTTTCTGGATTTCCTGGCTGTTTATGGACTTGTGAATTTGGTCTAGTATTGGAATTAGACCATCTGGGATTAGCAACAATAACAGAAAGCGTTCAAGTGAACTATTTTAATAATTCATTAATTCTGACTCGTACTTTTCATTTACAGAGTAAAATATTGAGCCTACACATATTAAGAGGATTATGGCAAAAATAATGAGAATAATTTAAAAGAAACTCTTACTATTTCTATAGTAAGAAAGAAGCTGTTTCGGTGAAGTTTCTCTAAGAAAAATTAAATATGCTATGAGATTAATGTTTTGAATATTGAAAATTTCAAAGATTTAATTTTCAACACACATCAATATAGAACTTCAGAATGACTTACTTTATTAGATTGCAAAACAGCTCCATAAAGATAACAGGGAACTGCATGTAGCCATAAATATGCATATGAGCGTATGGCATACGCTGGTGAATATTCCCATGTCTGGAACCCTTTCCCATGCAGTAAAAAATGCATCTATGATGAAAAAAGATTATTCATATATAGTTACAAGAATAATAAAAATATATAAAGGCTATAAATATACAAATATTTAGTAATAATATTACTGTTTAGAAATGTTTGTAAATTTAATAATTAACACAAATTTCAATTAATAAAACATCTAAACAATGAAATCTTAAAAATTATTTGATTACAATTAAAAAAGCTTTACATTATGATTTAGAAAGTCAACAATGGGTTTTATAAACATATTTCACTGAAAATTAATAATTTGGTATTTGTAAATTAATCATATAATGTGTTTTCTCAATTACATATTTCAATTTTTCCTATTTTCTTCCTAATTTTAATTATCTTAAACAAATTTCATAAAATCTTGTCAAATAAAAAGTTTTTTCTTTGGAATAAACAGTAAATTATTTGAAAATGAACATTTACCGTATAAGGATAGAAGCTTTTTATTTCTCATGATAGATGCTTAAATTTCTTTTTAATAATAATGACAGTTGCCATATTTATTTTATAATGCATATAACACTTTTTATAATAATTGCTTATTATTTACTTAATAATTCTAACAGTAGGTATTAAATGGTATTTTGAGAATAATGGTAATTTTCTATTGAATAGATGACTATGTTGAAATAACACATTTAAACCTATATTTAAAAAAAAATACATGAATCAATAATGAGTACTGAATATGCAATGAAAGTAAAGAGAAATTTATTTAACATTTCTTATTAATAAATATAAATATTATTTACAGGTTCCCAATAATTGTAGACTTCATCACAATCTGACATACTGTTCCAAACAGCAGCACACAAACGTAAAGATAAAAGTATTTTGAAAGAGGAATAAACTGATGGGGTCCATACTTTATCAACAGATTCAGTAATAATGGATCTAAAATGAAAAAAAATCTCATTCTAAAGATTTACATATTTTAAGAATAATTTTAATATTGATAAACAATGAAGTTTTAAACAACAAATAGTTACTGATTTACAAATAAAATTACATTAGATAAAATTTATATAAAATACTAGGCAAATTATTATAATTGTAATAATTAAAAGTTGTTTTAATTTTATGATAAAATATGCAGTTCAAACCCAAAGTTTTATAATGGATGATAAAGGATTTCAATTCTCAATGAAATAGAAAATTAAATTTAAAAGGCTAGAAAAGAGAACCATGTTTATTTTCACTTCTCAAATATAAATTTTTTCAAAAATCTATTAAGTAATTAATTTAAAGTATATTATTTCCTTACAGCAAATCATTACATAGGTAATGTATTAGGAATAAAATTGACTATCTGCAGGGAAAACAAATAATAGTTATGAAAAAATAAATGGTGATTAACAAAACCTTAAAAATTACATATTTCCAGATTTTTTTAATTTACTTACTTTTAGTTCTTTAGTTTAAACCTACAAAAATTTGATCCTGAAAAAGTTTTTAGAAAAATTAAAAAAAAAAATTATGAACAAATGAGAGATTTAGAGCTACAAGTATTAAGAGTAATAGAAAAGGCTTAACTTTGATGTGATAATTTTTGCATAAAAATTAATTTAGGATAGATTTTTGCATAAAATTAATTTAGGATAAAATTTAAATAGAATCAATGATTTATGAATATTAAGCTGTAGTTTTTACATACTTAACACCATAGCTTTGTATAAACTTTTACAAATATAGCAAATAAATTAACCCCAGTAAAAAAGTCTATTTAATAAATAATTAGCAAATAAAATTATATGC
The DNA here is from genome assembly GCA_030067965.1 of Latrodectus elegans. Classification (NCBI taxonomy): domain Eukaryota; kingdom Metazoa; phylum Arthropoda; class Arachnida; order Araneae; family Theridiidae; genus Latrodectus; species Latrodectus elegans. Next base: position 36,160,118 of record CM057813.1, read on the forward strand.
AATAAGGACAAATCTATTAGCTCCTTAACTATATAATTTAAGTAGAAAAACAAATTTAAAAATACAATGTTTAATATTGTACAACAGTTTGCGATAAATAGAATCCGTATCATTGAACTAAAGTACATACTAAGATGTAAAATAATATGTACCAGGTGTATGCCTATCAAATGAGACGATTGCTAACAGATGTCTCAAGGCATATATGCAAACATTATGAAGGTATGACATTTGATTTTTTAATAGTTTGACCTTTGATACTCACATTTAGTTTACATTTGGACAAGTTTCAGCGTGCATTGTGCTTTTTTTACTATGTTGTAAATGTCGAATTTTATGCCTACCAATCACGATTTGCGGACAGCATTAGTTTTTTGTTACCATCAGAAGAAAAATGCAATTGAATCACATCAAATGCTAGAAGAAGAATATGGTGTCAATGCTCTGAGCTGTGCGCGGTGCTGAAAAGTTTCAAAATTGTGATTTCGATGAGAAAAACGAGGAGCATGGCAGACCAGTAAAAAAACTTGAAGATGCTGAATTGCAAGCATTACTCTATGATACTGATAGCCAAATACAAGAACATATTGCAGAACAATTGAATGTTCACCAGACCATTGTTTCCTATCAGCTAAAAGCAATGGGCAAGATAATAAAGGTCAGTAGATTGGTACCACACAAGCTAACAGACCGTCAGCAGGAAAACTGGAGAATTGTGTGCAAAATATTGCTTGCCAGTTATAAACACAAGTCATATCTCCGTTCTATAGTGACTGGCGATAAAAAATGGATTTATTTTGAGAATCCTAATTGTAATTGCTTATATGTCGACCGGGCAACCATCCAAATCGACCGCAAGACAATGTTGTGTATTTTCTGGGATCAGGATGGGCCAATCTATTATGAGCTTCACAAACCAGGTGAAACCATTAATACTGATCGCTACAAGTAATAATTACTTGATTTGAACAATGCTATACAAGAAAAATGCGAGCAATACAAGAAATGACAGCATAAAGTGATTTTCTTTGATGACAACACACCAAGCCACCATGCTAAACTAACCAAGGAAATCGTTAAGGTACTCATCTCGGAGCCCTTAGGGCATGTGGCTCATTCTCCAGACTTGGGTCCTTCCAATTACTACCTATTTGCATCATTGGGACATGCACAGGCTGACTAACGCTTCACTTCTTACGAAAACGTCAAATTTTGGCTTGATAACTGGCTGGCCACAAAAGACCAATCATTTTTTGGGCATGGTATTCACAAATTGTTTGAAAGATGAGGGAAAATGTGTAGATAGCGATGAATATTATTTTAAATAAAGAAATATTAACAGCTTTTGCAAATTTATTGTGTATTTTTGTAAAAATAATCGCATTATTTCATTTGTTTACACCAGGTACTTACTTTTAGAAATCATTAAAAATAAATTGTTCAAAAACAAACTCATTTAAGTTAATTTTCAGTATTAGTCTGGTAAATAACCACTACTTAAAAGTACTAAAGATATTTTCCCCCCTTCTCCCTCAAAAACTAGTGCTATTATAAGAAAAAGTCAGCGAAATGAGGAAAAACCCTAGCAGCACAGTCGCCCTTTTTCCTTTTGATGACTATTTTACAATACAAATTCAGAATTGCAATTAATTAATAAAATATATTTTAACTGTGAAATAAATATTAAAAAAATTTAAGTTGATAATAAATTCTTAAGAAACCTTGTACATTTAGTGGAGAAACATCTTATAAGGATGGAGTAATTTTCTTTCTAACATTGGCATATTTACAATGTCTATCTTAACAAGCATTAACGAGGAAAACAAATAAATAAAAATGAAAAAATATAAGTATTTTACATTTGGATTAAAGAATAATACTTGAAATAAAATAGAATGAAATTGCATGCATATATATGTACTGAAATTATCCAGGTAATAAATCCTATTTTAGAATATCATAATACATAAACTTTTTCCCAGAGTCATACATACTTTTATGAAAATTTAAAGAAAGTAGAATTTGAAGGTTATAGAATTATAACAGTGGATACTTAATCAATAGACAGATTTTCTTTATTGCACTTATTACAGATTTGTGAATGTTTCTAGAACTAGCCATCAAAATCATTAATGAGGCATGCTCGTTAATTTCAATAAAAAATTTTCATAAATAGATAATTTTACTTCAATATTCTTATTGATTATATGCATCTATTTATGGTGTTAATCTATTTTGATGCTACTTTACACAACAATGCACTACATGAATGGAATACAAAAATTTTGGGTCAGTTAAATGAGATATGTTTATTTATTTTTTGCAAATGAAAGCTCATTCATCTGGAATATACCATCTAGTCCATTCTAAATCACTACAGAGTAGGGAAATGAGCACATGAATAGAAGACCAGAGATCTAAGAATTCAGTTAAGAGCAAAGCAAGTTAGAATCATTATTATAAAATTTCATATCTTGAGTGACCCCTTCTACTATTCAATTACCTTTTTATTAAGCATTTTTTTAAAATTAAGTGAACAGGGATCTACAAAAGTGTAGAAAAAACTATCAGGGAATCAAATAACTAATTCATTAATAAGAGTTAATATTAACATTAAATAATTTCAGTAACAAGTAAAACTTGCATTTACTAATAAAGAAATTCATCAAATACTCCTAGCATTTTGGCAAATAAATATATAATTTAGACAAAATGCTTACATTTTGATCAATTTTGTTAAAATTAGTTTCACCTACAAAGTTCATCACGGCAAGAGTTAGGACACTGATTTTCAAAGCAAATGATCTCAAATTTGATTTCAACTACTGTTGAATAAATGAATGTATGTATATAGCAGTGCAGGCAAGCCCAGGACTATACCTCAAGGTTAATAGGTTTGGAATACTAGCCCATTACCAAGTGATTTGAACCACAGTCAGGTGATTAGGTCACACATGAGCTGGCACCTCTCTACAGCCACACTACATCAACAGAAGGGTTTTGGATGTCATATATTAAACATGGACATGTTCTCAATCCACAAAGCTCCAGCAAACCAATGAGGAAGAGAATGCCGTCACTCTTGTAATCACTGCCCATGGCAAATAATGTTTCACCTTGCTGATCTTAACGTAAAACAGCACGAAGCTATTGAGCCACTACAGCTCGGAGATGGACATAGCATTTCTGTATGCATGTCTGTTAGGATTGGTGATTGGGAATTTTCTGAATTTTCCCCCTTGAGAAATGTCAATATAGATGCATAAAGTCCTCCCAGAAGGCTATCACACAGTGGACATTAAAATGCTTAATAACAGTTTCATCAAAAAGAAATCATCAGGAGTGTTACTTTTTCATGTTTTTTTAATCACACCTAAGAATATCATATTAAAAGTAAATCAGAGTGAGAATTATGTAAAACATAAAAAGGCAAAATACAAATATATATATATATATATATATATATATAGTTTGATTACTTTTATAAAATATACATAAATTGACATCCACTAATATGAAACTGATAAAATGACTATCATTCTTATAAAATTTCTCTATCAAAGCATGAACAACAAGTTCTTGAATTATATTTTCTATATTATATTTAATTTTTTGAAAAATATATGTCTTGGAAATTATACACACAGTAAAATAAAATTATATCTTATTGTAACTATTTGTATGATATCTAATGTATCAATATGCTATAATTAACTTTTAGCAAAGTTTGATGAAATGAAATTTATTTCATTGCTATATTATTATTTATTTGGCTAAATTCAATAAGCCAATACAAGAGCTAAATGCACCAAAATTGTAATGCTGCTGTTAGCTTATCCTCTTTAAAGATTTGGCATTTGTTAGATGAACTCCAATAAATTGTTAACAGTCAGAAAGTTGACGACCAACAGGGGATATGAGGACAAATCCACCTGGGAAAGTGACACGATCCAGAATTCTTCACACCAAAAGTGTGGATTACAGTATCAAAATATATTTTTTTTATTTTATGATTAAGTTGATGTAGGTAAGTAAAAAATTTCTTTGAAGTTTTAATGATTTTGAAGCTTTTGCACATTATATTTGTCACTTATGATGCATTTAAAGTTGTATTTCGCTTTGAAAGTTTATAAAATTGTATTTGAAAAATTTTATTATTTGTGTGTTCCAAGTAAAAGACATAAATAGTAATAAACTGAATTTTGCTTTAAAAACAGGTCTACAAGAGATGATTAGGTGAGTACTTTTTAAGAGTTATTTGATTAAAACTGCAGTTGTTGTCAAATATTCCTACACAACATGTAATTTATAATGTATTGTGTAGGAAAATTTTACATACATTACTGTGAAATGCAATGTTTATTAATTAGAAATTTAAGCTTTTATAAAAATGAATGTTATTTATGTTATTGATTTAGCTTTATTGCCTGGTTGTCACCTGTGCTAGAATGCTTTCATACAGATTCTTTTTTTTTTAGATGGGTGTCACTGCTTAGTTAATTAAAATCTGAGCTCTAATAAAAATATGTTATATATGTCATTGATTTAGCCTTGTTGCCCACTAGTCATCCATGTTATAGATTGCATTTATATGGATATTTTTTTAAAGTGGGTGCTACTTGCCCAGTTAATTAAAATCATAGTTTCCCTAAAAAAAGTATGTTATTAACATTATTTAGATTTATAATACAGTCATTACTTTTACATGCAGTCTATTTTTATAAGATCTATATTCTTTTAATTAATTAAAAGAAAATAATTTAAAAAATTGATTATGTATATTTTATTAACTGAGTATGAATAGCTACAATGACTTTTAGTTATTTTATATTTGTTTTATAATATGTTATCTTTTAAAATTATTACTTTTGCAAAATTTCTATAGAAAGTAATTTTTTAATAGAAATATCATAAATTATATAAATAATAAGCAATATTTTAAGTATGAATTTGAGTGCAGATAAGATTTTTAAAACCAGATATTGCATGAGGAAATATAATTGAAGTACATGGAATAACTGTGCAGTGCTTGGCATGAAAATTAGAATTTGTGCCAAATCTGTACCAGCTTGTAAGATTTTATCATTCATTAATATGTACAAAAATTACAAGGATAAATAAACTTATGAATAAAAAAAGGTATAAAATAAACTTAATAATAAAGTTTATAAAATAAACTGTAGTGCAACAGATTTTTGGATTACAATTATTTTAAACTTTCTTTTACAAAAATCAAATTTTTAATTTATAGAAAGTCTTAGAATACTTTAAGATAATCCATTTCATAACAGAATATGGGATTTTGGATTCCTATTATAAATAAAAGAAAAATTCTTTCATATTTACAAAAATTAATAAAATGCTCTTAAAGCAAGAAGTGATTTTTCTTAATTTACTTCAAGATTTTAAAAAAGAGAATTAGAGATATATAATCGATAAAATATTATAGTAGGAAACCTGAATACGAAAAGTAAATATAATATTAAAATGCTAACTAGCTGAAGTATGTATTTAAGTACTTCTGTTCTCTTAATGTATAATCCAATAACAAACTAATATGCGGTCATTAAGAATATTTTATTTTACAATATGAAAATATAAAAATTATTCTGAAAGTAAAATTTGTCAATAAATCAAAATACAGATAGTTCAATATAGCCAATAGGGAATAAAAATTAGTGGAAATATCTATAAATTTCCTACGTGTTTGAAGATGAAGCCATATGAGAAGACTTTAGACAATCCCTTTCTTTATTAGATCCCCTTTGCCTATTTCGTGGTGCCATATTTGTAATTAAATTGGTCTTCACTGGTTCTATAATAAATTAAATGAATTTTTAAATTTTACAATAACAGTAATAGAAAATAAATGTTAACATTTTAAAATAAATTTTTTCATTCTCAAAATACCATTAATGAGTCAAATTAGCAACTTTTTATAATATTGAAATTGTAGTACTTTTAATTAAAATGGAAATATAATGGCAATTTGAAAATAATTTCACAATTTTCAAGAAAAAGAGTCAGAGATTCATAAATTAAGACCATCTGGTTATCACAATAATCAAAGCTTTTTGATTGATTCAATGTTGCAGAAAAATATTAATGATTTTTTATAGAAATGGAAACTCTTAAGTCCCAATAATAAAAACTTATTTTTATGAAGTAGTTTCAGATATGCATTCAACTATTTAAATATAATTGTTTTCAAATTATTTCTTTACTACATATCATAGTAAAGGAATAATTTGAATTGTTCCTATTCTGTTGAAAATATAAATAAATATTTGCATTTTTAACGTAATGGAAATCAGGTATTTTTCTGTTATTAGCTTCTTATTTCACTCAAATTTAATAACAATTAGAAGACGAGATTTCAGTCAGTAGGGCTCCCAAACATATACTGCATCATAATAACATAAAATTTATCAATTTCAAAGAAACTTTAATATCACTTTTGAAAAAAATAAAATAGTATCTTAATGATACAACATTTTTATAATAACAAGATCTAACCCATATGTGAGAAAAGTAATATCATGAATTTTACCCCTGAGCATCAACTTTCTTGCTCAAGACTTAAAAAAAAAAAAAAAAGGACTTGTGTTTCCAAGTCCTCTTGTTTTGGACTTTTTGGTGTCAAGTTTCCTGTATCTAGTTTAGTCTATTGGCTAAAAAGATAGGATAAGAAACAACAAAACAACAATTTTGAATTTTTATTATATCTTTTATGTTGAAATATTTTAATACATGATAAAACATACAGTAATTACTTTTAAAAGTATGCTGCTGTTCACATAATTTCCTTTCATTACAATACTAATGATTGTTAACAAGTGATTTGCAAACATAACAAAATTAAAACTAATCTTGAACTGTTGTAAGCTTATTAATTTAAAAAATAAGCAAAAACAACCAATATTAAAGCCAAAGATATAAATAAAAAAAAATTCTGTTGATTTTAACCATGTTTATTTCAGAATATATGAGATTGCAAATCGCTTTCAGCAAATGTTTAAAAACAGTCTAGGAAAAGTAAATACTAAAGACTGCAATAATTAAGCAACATAACTAATGACAAATTCCAGTGGATGAATCAATACAATTTTCAATAAGCAAAACTGAGTAATTTTATATAACAAAGTCTATATACATAACTAATTTAACAAATAAAATAATCTTAATGTGAAAAAGTTACGTTGTTTTTTCAGATAAAAAAATATGTAAATAAATGAAAATTAAACATAGGAAATTGTATTGTAAATAAATATCCGCATTTTAAAAATGTAAAAATGTTTATTTTTTCTTTTAACAGTTTAGTTTGTCATTAAAATAAAAAACATAAAATTACATTTTCATATAATCATCATTAAGCTACATAAAAATTTAATATAAATAATCAATATATTTAAATAATAACAAAAACAATTTTTAAACAGAGAATAATTAGAAAGCATATCAGTATTTTAACACATAATAGATTATAATAATCTAATCGTTAAAACTAGTAAAAATTTTTATTTAATAAATAATAATTAATAAAAATATTAAAAAAATTATGTTAATTACCAGAGTAGAGACTATGTTAGATTGTTGTAAACATTAATACGAAACGAACTGGTTTGCACAGCTATACGAAAATAATTTACAAAATTATGCTAAGCATGCACAAGTAAAAAATTACTTTTTTAATCTTATCTCATTTCTATAAACTATTGCTATATTCCAGATAGCAACTTAAAAACTCATCGAAACTTTAGCAGCAATCAACAGACGTACAGACGATATTATCTAACTGCCATTTTTTTATTGAAATTTAAAAATAGAAACCAGAACGCAATACGTAAATATATAATTTTACGAAAAAGAGTTTTATTTAAAAATTCAAGCTTCAACTAAAAATTATTTTGAATTTTTATCATAAATTGCATTAAAAAAATAAATAATTACGAATTTACTTTTTGATTTAAAAGATACATAGAAAAAGAAAGAATTCAAAATATTACATTAAAATGGCAACAATTTGTTGTTACTATGGTTACAATAATAGCAACAGACTCTCCAACTAAAACTAAACTCAAACGAACAATTTGTACTAAACATTGTTTATTACATGTAATTTCAGAGAATATAATTTTCATCATTTGGAGAAATTATGGAAAATACTATAGATATAGCTGAATACGATATGTTTTGGCGAAATATGCCAGAACTTCCAGTTGCAAATGAAGAAAATAAACAACTTGAAAATAAGGTATTTATCATTCCTTTTTTTTATTTTGTGATTTTAAAAATTTATCATCTTAATTTTAATTTATATTAATTTTTAGTTAAAATTGAAGAAGATTGAAGTGGAGAAACTTAAAAATAGATTAGAGAATAATATCAATAAAGGAAAAAGCATGCGAGAACATATAAGCGATTTACAGCAAACTCTAAATTATAAGCAAGTTGGTTAATATTTTATTCAAAATTTTCATAGTATTCTAGGAATTTATCAAAAAGTATGAATAATTATGCGAATAATATTTTTAGCAATTATTTAAAACACGACAACATGAATTGGAAATGGAAGTACATGCTGAAAAAATATTGGAGAGAGAATGCAGTCGCTTAGAGCAGGAAATAAAAGCTGTCAATCACGAAATAAATACATTGAAAGCAAGACAAAAACTGCGAGAAGTATGTTTTATGATATAGCACTAGAATATATTACATTTGAATTTTTATGCGTATTTAGCTATTTGAGTACATATTAAAATATATAATGTTTGAAATTTTTTTATTGTATTTAGTTGATTGCAGTTTGACTAATTTTTTAAATATATAATAAACACTTTAAGATTAGTGTATCTCTGCTTAGTTTGATGATTGCATGAAAATATTTAAATAAATATTTAATTGATTTTAAAAACCTGTTTATAAATTAAAAATATCTACTTCAGCTTAAAATATTTTTAAATTTTACTCTTATATTATGTGTTTCATGTCAAATTTTTGCTTGATTATATTTTTAATATTATTTGAACTCTTTAGGCAGCCATAGACGAACAAAAGGGAAAACGAGACAAATTGAAATCTTCTATCCATTGGGATGAAGAAACATTATTACAATACCTAGAGAAATCTGCATCTATGGAAAAAGACAACTTGACTTTGATGAAGTACACCAGTGAAGATGATAGTAAACTAAATGTCAGTAGACATTTTATAAGTTTATAGTGATAAAGGTTTTGCTTTTCTTCAAATTATTTTCTTATGCCAAGATCATAGCAAAGTCATGATAAAGTTTTACTGATGTTAATAACTTTCCAAGATATGTTTGCTAATTTCTGGATAATTAATTTGATTTTGGTTCTGTAATATATTCAAAATTATTTTTTCTTTCTCTTTTTACTTTGAGTAGTTTAATAAGGTTTTAAATTTATGTATCATAAGAAACTTTTCCATTTTTTCTTCACTTTTCATTGCCTTTCTTAGCGATACCGTTTATGCTTAACATTTACTATCATCTTGATACGAGACCAGTATCAGCGTTAACTATTGGAATAAATGAGAAATCTTGATTATAAAGAAAAATAACATGACAGATTTTTTTTTTAAAGTATTGTTTTTTTTATTACTTATTTAAGCATATATGTTAATGAAAAGGTGGAATTAATAATGGTCAGAGCCATTCTTTAAATTTTAATTTAATAATAATTATTATCCAAGCTAAAGTTTTATTTACAGAAATACAATTTTAATATAATTATATAAGAAAAATAGTAAGTAAACGAACATATAATTCCTGATAGCATTTTATTTAACGTATAACATTTGGATATTATACTTAATTTTTGAAGATGTTAATTTAATAATATTGTTTTGTGTACTCAAAGGAACTTGGAATACTTGTAGAAAAGTTAAGCAAAGACGCTTATGAAAGGAAAACTGCTTTAGAAGAAGCAAATACAGAAGTTCTCATTGTTGAGGTAGTGTATTAGTTTTAATTAAATTTTTAATCAAGAAAATCTGAACGAACATTTAATTATATGCAAATAATGTTTAATAACTTAGAATTGATCGAGGTTAAAATGAGATCCTAACATCGCACAATTTTTCATTTTCTAATTTCCATATTCTAAAATTTTGAAAGTGTTTAAAACGGGTGTCGTATAAAATATTATTAATAGAAAAATAGCTTTATAATAAATGTTTAGAAGTGAAAGGGTCTAACAAAATATTTAATGCCAGAGAATGATATAAGAAAAAATTCTGATAATCATTGATAGAATTTAAATGAAAAATATTTATAATAAACTTTATTCTTATAAAACAAGTAGCAAAATAATAAACATATTAAATAAAGTTTAAATAAAAGAGAAAATTATGATTTTAAAAATAAATGAAAGATAAAAAGAAACAATGCATTGCAACACTTCAAAATAAAACCTTTTTATAATGAGAAAGGTCATCTTGTGCAGAGAAAAAAATGAAAGATATTTGTAATAAATAATTATAAATTATAATTTGAAAATTAAGAAAAATCATTTATATATATTCATTATATTTAGCACTAGATATTATTTTCAATATTAATCACTCACACTTATGTACAGTATAATTTTAATAGTATGCTTGTTATCATTAATATTTATCGTCTTGTCTACTGAAATCAAAATATTATATTATTAAATACTGCAAGAATTTGTTCGAAAAATATATAACTCATATTAAATTTTATCCTTGTATTATTGTTTGCCAATTTATATATTTTTGAGGGCTGACAGTTAATCTTTTCTTGAAATTATTATAGTAAAAAAAAGTCAAAGGACTTTTTTAATTATACACAAATATAATTTTAATTTACAAACTGGAGACTAGAAAATGTTTTTCTTTTCCATGATGATAAGATAACATACAAAAGCATTTAATAATGATACAGGCAATAGGAGCTTTTTTCTTTTATTAGCATTATTCACAAGATTAACAAATCTTGCTATTTATTCATCACTAAGAATGTGTAATTCAAAATAGAGCTGCTATAAGAAATTGCTGGTTATTTCAACAAAATATCAGGTTGTATATTTCTTACTAGGATTAATTATTAAAAATTTCGTCAATTTAAAACCAAAGATTATATATATATATATATATATATATATATATATATATATATATATATATATATATATATATATATATATATATATATATATATATATATATATATATATATATATATATATATATATATATATATATATATATCTTAACCTTAGGTAAGTCAGAGAGCTTTAAGAATGCTGTTGTGTATGTGTGTGTAAAATCACACTTTTATAAAAACAAATTTCTAGACTAATACTATATACCTTAAAATATCTTTTAGAATGCAGTTATATATTTTATAAGCTATACATATATTGAAATTTTCATAAATTATACATATAATGCACTTTTTATTAAATCTTAATTATTTACATTCTATTCCGAAACAGCTTATTTTTTTATTGTACATTCATACTCGAATGTTCAAAATATTCATTCTGAACTTTCTATCATGCATGTATTTTAAAACAAATGCGATAAGCAAAAGCTTTTAATTATATAAATTAAATAAAAATATAAACTACAATACAATTTTTATATTTCCTTTCATAGATTTTTATATTATTTGTCTAATGTTTTTCCTTTTTTCGCAGTCTGAATTAGATGCGATACAAGAAGAATTCCGAAATGCTTATAATGAAAGAAATAATTTAATTAACAGTTGGGAAAAGGTGATTAATCAGATTGAGCAAAGGAATAAGGAAGTTGCAAAATTATCAGACGTAAGTTTTTACATGATTCATATTATATATGTGAGAGTGAGATTTACAAATGAAAATGCGTTGAAATTTACGAAGTTAAAGTAAAACCCAATAATTTGCTGTGGTGCAATATTATTGGGTTGTTCGGAAAGTCATTTCGTTTTTTATGAAAATGAAAAACGTTTAGTAAATAAATATTGTAATGCATTGCACATTGTCTGTTTTAGTCCAATAGCTTTTACCATCTTTCTGGTAGTAGCACGATTCCACAGTCATAAAGTAATTGGTGTTTTCCAGCAAAAAGCTGATCCATGTAGGAAAAAAAGAAAATTTTTTCCAAACAACCCAATAAGTATTTTAAGGCATGGAAATAATTAATGCAATTGTGTGTTATCTTTAGATTTTATATATATATATATATATATATATATATATATATATATATATATATATATATATATATATTGCAAGAGATTTTTCCTTTTTGTAAAAGCTAATATTTCATATAATATCATTCCACGTATTTCACCATTTTAAAATTTAAAGCTGTAGTAGATATCTTTATTGAGAGTAGTGGCTATATGCCGCTTTAACTTGATAACACAATTCATTTTTACGAATCGCTTATTTTGAAAACAATTTGTTTTCTCTCTTTCTTGAAAACATAGTTAGTATTACATTTGGCATTAAACTCATTTTCTCTTAAAATTTTAACCTAAAAAAGGAATGTTTTTTCCAGATTTGATTCTTTTTTACCGTTTACCCCCATCAAAGCATTAAAGTAAAATTACAAAGCATTATTTTTATTGGAAATTTCATCTTGACTATTTCAAGAAACGGTATTGATTTATGCCAATCTTAATTTAATTGACTTATTCCAAGGGTAATTATTTTTAATTTAAAGCTTGAGAGCTGAAAATAAGAATTTGCAAGATAATCATTTTTATTCTCTTTCTCTCTGTATATATATATATATATATATATATATATATATATATATATATATATATATATATATATATATATATATATATATATATATATATATATATGTAGAAAATTGCTTACATTAGTATTCGGATATAGTGACATGAGCAAAAATAAAGTCAGAGTATTTATAACAAGTTTACTTTTTGTCACTGGTTTGTTTATTTATTTCTGGCATTTATATCTTATACAGCATATTGAAAGACTAAATCAAGAAGCCACTGAGTTAAAACACAATTTGAAGGAACAAAAAGATCTTTTAGTCCGAGAATCTGCACGAAACAAAGAAATAGAGCAAAAAATTAAAGAGGAAGATAATGTAGCAACACAACTTAGAACTGATAGAAAGAAAGCATTTGAACGAGAAGAAGACTTGAAAGCACAAGTATGTATAGTATTAAAAATGTTAATATTTATTTTAAATAATTTATATATTTAAATAATAATTAATATTATATTAAATATTATTAAATATTTATATAGTATTGAAAATATTGTTGTTGCTGTTATTAATGATACTTGAACAAGCTAAGCTCGCTATGCCTTGGCTATGCGAATTTAAGTCAATAGAGAGCGTGATTAGTTTAATCAGAGCACCAAAAAGGTGAAAGTACGACTTTTGTTCTTCAAATCCTCCGATAGATGGCAGCACCAGAGGATCTACTTCCTCAATTTTAGCACTGATCTGAAGGGGGAATAAACTTCTCCCGACTAATGCATCTAATGTTATGCGCTCAAAGACCGACCTCTGGACTTTCAATTCTACAGTTTTAACGAGCACGTATATCGGATGTACTCAGTGGATCGTTGGAGGCATTGGGAATCAAACCCCACCCTTCTGGATGGAAGGCCGATACCCTAACCACTAGGCTACCACGGCATATTAAAAATATTAAATAATGTATATAGTGTAAATAATAATATATAATAGCATAATCTGAACTTAAGACATTTTTGAATATAATAATTTACTTTTTTATATATATTTTTATGAGGATGTATATAAAAGATTAATTTTTTGAAGAATTATGATTATTGATTTTAGTGTGAAAAATATTTACAATTATTATTGTTCATATGAATTTATTTGAACGTCTATGCTATTAATACCAGATATTGGATAATAAATTAATCATAACGATTTAAAAATTTTATTTTGCAATTTAAATTGAAATATTACTTATTTCAAATTTTGTTTTCTTCAACAATATAACTAAACTAAGCATTATCCAGTATTTTTCGATTAGACTTTATGTTATTTTATGAACGCAATTTCACGAAAATTATAAAAATAGTTTTTTTTTTTTATCGAATTTTGTTTTTATGAATAATAAATATTTTTAAAATAAATTAATTTAAACTACAGAAATATTATTTGCTTCTATTTTTTTAAAACGAAAGGCTTAATTCTTTCCTATTTTTCAGCTGTCAACTATTCGAAATGTATTGAACAATCTTCTTTATCAAAAGCAGATAGGGGAGAATAATTTGAAGCAACTGGAAAAACAATTGAACAGCAAAACGGAAAAGTAAGAATAAGAAATAAAATTTAGATATTTTATATGAAAGTTAACATGAGAGAGAGAGAGATGTCCTTAATTTTTAACATGAGCAATGCATTAAATACAGTTAAATGTATAGTTTGTTGCAGGAGATCAATTTAAATTAATAGCTATTTATAAACTAATTATTATAATATATTTCATGTTTTAATTTAAGGTATGTGTTGTACTTTAATTTAACATGATGTCCTTAGTAAAAATTAATTTTTAACATAAGGAATGCATTTAATGCTGTTAAATAAATGTATTATTTGTTGCATCCAGCCAATTTAAACTAATAGCTATTTATAAACTAATTATTATAATTTATTTCATGTTTTAATTTAGGATTCGTATTACTCAAAAAAAAAAAAAAAAAAAAAAAAAAAAAAAAAAAAAAAAAAAAAAAAATTTTATTAAAATTAAAAACGGTTTTTCTTGGCTTAACCAAATATTAAAAAAATAAATGCAATGAGTTTTACAAAATGTATTGGATATTTTCTATTGATTTGAAAATATTCTTTTTAATTTACGAGAATAAAATAATCTAAAAAGTTCACTTTAATAGTTTAGAGCAGTGTTTCTCAAGAATAGATATAACAATTATGTTTAGCAATACATTCATTGCAAAAGCAAACATAGAATTACTAAACTATGTTAACAGTAAATTTTTATAAAATTAATTAAAAACCAAATGAAAAATAATAATATATTTATAAAATTAGTCAAAAACCAAATTGAGAATAATAATCAAATACTAGATGGGGAATATAATACATTGAAAATACGAAATACAGTAAGCCCGTGTTTCTCAACCTTTTAATATTCACGGCAAAATTTTCAATCATAATTTTCATCACCCCCTTCCCCACCACATACAATAAAATGTATTCAATAAAAGTATTTTGAGTATTTTGGTGCTAAACCTACACTACAACCTTAATTTTAAACTTTACAAATTACCAAGAATACGGAAATTTATTGACATTTTGCAACACCGATCCTCAGCATTGAAAAAACAAGAATCTTATGCCTTCTTATTTCTCTTGTGTCTCATGTCGGGCATTCTCACGGTTTCGCGAGACGTTTCGTTTTATCTGCAGTTTGTCTAGTAAGCTTAAAAGTTAAATTAGGAGCATGCGCAGATGTGAACAAATGTTTTCTCTTAGGGAGAAGGAGAAAGTTCTATGACGCCAATTTCAATTTCAGACAATGTCATTCCAGTCGATCCTTCTATCGCTATTGAATCTATTCTGAATGTGCATGTTATATATATTTTCATGTAATTGTGCAATTCACCTCATTAAATATTCACGGCAACAATTTCTGCAGAATCATGGATAAATTTGTAAGCGGGCGTAAGCGAGCATTAGACGATAGACAAGCATCAACAAGTACACAGGCGAGCGTGGTTCCAAAAATAAAATCAAGAAAATATAGAATAGTTAAATTTTGGAATAATTAAATTAAATAAGAATAGTTAAATTTTGGGTTCACTAGTACTGAAGTAAATAAAGAAGAAAGGCCCCTGTGTATCATTTACTCAAAAATGGTGGCGGCAGACAGCGTGAAATCTAATGAACCTAAACAACATTTGGAAACGCTTCATAGTGAGTACGTAGGCAAACCCAAAGAATTCTTCGAATTAAAATTAAAATCATATGAAAAGCAAAAATCATGGTTTAAATAATCTTTGTCTGTGAATGAAAAAGCTTTAATAGCCTCTTACAAAGTTTCATATAAAATCGCCAGATGTAAAAAACCTCACACCATCGGTGAAGAGTTTATTTTACCAGCCGCAATTGAGATTGTAGAAATTATGTTTGGAGATAATTTTGCAAAACAATTACAGTCTATACCTCTTTCAAATGATTCTGATTTGCCCGTCGTACTGCTGATATAGCTGAAGATGTAGTGTCAGCTTTTGTCGAAGTTGAGTGACAAATTGTTTTCAATACAACTCGATGAGGCAACAAATAGTAATAAAGATGCTCATTTCATTGCTTATGTTAGATTTTGTGATGATTTGTCAGTAGTAGAAGAATAACTTTTCTGCAAACCAATAGAACTCAAAGCAACAGCACACTCTCTTTATTTGCTATCTTAAATGATTTTATGAATGATTTTTGGTTACAAGTGAAACAGAGAATGGAAAAATTGCGTCGGGATATGCACCGATGGTGTTCGTTCTATGTCGGAACGATTCCAAAGTATTCAAGCACTTGTGAAACAAAAATCGCCACAGTGCGTCTGGACACATTGCATGATCCACAGAAAAGCTTTCGTTTCCAAGGAAAATAGTCTTGGTTAGAATATTGTATTAACTACGGTTGTAACCGCAGTAAGTTATATAAAAATGAGATCCCTGAAATCAAGAATCTTTTCCGCACTTTGTAAAGACATGGGTGCAGTATATTCAGAGTTACTATTTTATTGCGAGGCAAAATGGTTATCACGTGGGAAATTTTTGCAACGTGTTTATGAATTAAGAGAAGAAGTCGCTGTTTTCCTAGAAGTGGAAAACAGACCGGAAGCTGGGAATTTTCGTGATAGTTTATTTGTGATTAAATTGAGCTACATGGTTGACATATTCAAGAAATTAAATAACTTGGATCTTCAACTGCAAGGAGTAAATGCACATATATTGGTTACAAGTGATAAAGCTAATGCTTTTTGTAGGAAATTGGAATTGTGGAGCTGAAATTTAACGCAAGAAAACTTAACAATGTTTGTAAATTTGCATAATTGCATTAAAACTTACAAGGCTGAAGAACAACATGTGAGAGTTGTTTTTGTAACCTTCGAAAATCATTTAGCAATGCTAGCAAAGAATTTTAAAAAGTACTTTCTTGCTGACGACAAACTGATATCAAGTTACAAGTGGGTGAGAGATCCATTTCAAAATACTCCCAAAGGACTCTCAATTGATGAGGAAGAAACCTTCATAGACTTAACGGCAAGCGGCGAAATCAAAAGACAATTGAGTAATAAATCATTCTTTGAATTTTGGGCAGGAGTGGATGATAAGTTTTTTGCATTAAAAACAAGAACATTTCCCATTCTTCTATTATTTTCAACATCTTACTTTTGTGAAACTGGATTTTCTGCTGTGGCTTCTTTGAAGACAAAATATAATCTCAGCTTAATATAGAAAAAGAACTAAGAATATCTATTTCTAATATTAAATTCTATTTCGAAAAATTTTGCTGTGAAAGTCAGGCTCATGGAAGCCACTAATAATTATTAAATTTGTTTTTAATTTAGTAAGTTGTTTTAATTTAATTAATTATTAAATATGACGAAATGTATTTTGTTTTGTGTGTATGTTCTTTCCTTTCAATCACTTAATAGTTTTTTTTTAAATAACAATTTCTCTTGGATATGCTCGCCCCCTCCCCCCATTAGTGTGCTATACTGGTTTAGAGTTAAAAAAACAAAATTCTTTCACATTTTAAATTTTGGAAAAAAAAAAAAAAAAACAATATATGCATAAAATTTCGATTTTACATTTAATATTCAATAAAATATTTAATGAAAATGCACATGAAGGATACTTTAGGGTTCTTTATTATATGAATAAAAGCGAAATTATCAACTATAAAAATAATCTCTGTTTGAATATGTTGTTGTTTCATCATTATTGTTTTACAGTTTTATAAAGATTTCAAACTTTCGAAATTAATTTAAAACCTGAAGTTATCTTCATTTAAAATAAACGCTTTATTCCAATAAAGTATTCCTTATCAATGTTATGCATATTATTCCCTTTATTAGAAATTCAGTTTTATCACAAAACATATAAATTTATAGTGCATTCTTTGAAGATATTTTTACAATGGTAAAAATAATGAATTTTATCTCATTTTCTTTACCCTATGAAAAATTGGAGTATAAAATTGTAACACAAAATTAGAAATTGAAAGGTGGGCTATTTTCCTTCTAAAATATTCCTTAAAAATTTTCATGCCCCTTAAAAATATAGCTAATTTTTTATCTACATTATAACTCTAATTATCCGAATCTGTTGGAACCGAACCCTATTAGGATAATCAAAAATGCAAATGAAGGATACTTAGTTGTATTCAATTTATTTAATTAATTTCAATTTATAAGTTATATTCAATTTATATACAGTTAGTTGTATTTTTTCGTAAAAGGGTCCATTTTT
Source organism: Latrodectus elegans (assembly GCA_030067965.1). Taxonomy (NCBI): domain Eukaryota; kingdom Metazoa; phylum Arthropoda; class Arachnida; order Araneae; family Theridiidae; genus Latrodectus; species Latrodectus elegans. The sequence continues at coordinate 36,178,606 of CM057813.1, forward strand.
ATTAATTATTGTATGTAAATGGGAGGAAAATCATATGTTCTTAAAGAAAAAGAATTTATAATGAAAAGACAACACTTTTACATGCTAAGGTACTTCAAAGTGCTATACATGAATACAGAGTGTATGTTCAGGGCTGTATAAATAAAAGTCATTGCTTACTGAACATCTCGGTCAGAATAAGTTTCTTCATTTCCTTCATCCATTTTCGAGCAGCCGAATTGCACATCCGCTTGACAGTGGAACCGGACAGTGATCAGACAGTGATCACACTCAGGCTAAAGCTTCATCCACTTCAAAGCCTGCAAATGATTTACTAGTCGATGGTCCCTTTGACTGCTTCAACTTGGACATTAAAACTATCTTCTTCCTCGACACATTTAATAAGTTAACCGTTATTTGCGATTTGAAATTTAACTGTGTCTGGCTTATAATCCATTCTCCTATACCTTCAGTACTAACTTCTAAACATCCAGGAATTTTCAAAAGAATGTCTTTGAATTCTTCACAAGTAACACATCTATCCCTCTCATTGACATTTTCTCTCTTCCCATATCTTCCTTTTTCTTGAAATTTGCATCTTTTTTCTCATTTTCCGTCTCTTCTTCAAACTAATTTATTTTTCTAAAATTCTGAAAGCGATTCGGATGATCAACGATTCTGTTTAGACAGAGTTTTTATAATTTGTGTTCTACTGTATTGTGAAAGTTGAAATAAATATGTATATTTCTTTAATCAATTATTTCAGAAATTTATTCAATTTTCATAAACAATTATTTAATTCCACTTATATTCTTATCATTTTAGATATGCTTATGATAATGATTTTTGGTGATGTTTATACTGAGCGTTATTTGATTTCAAATATGTGAATTCAAGACTAAGCTAAATTTCTTTTTTGAAAAGTAGATATTAATAATTTTTGCTGCTTGTTTTTGTGCCGATAGTTTTTAATTGTAATACAAAATATATGCGAGTAAAAATAATAAAATATAAAAGCATAAATGATTAAAAGATAAGAAATTTGTATGTGGCATAACCCTAAATAAATATATCAATATATTGACTTATTTTGCAATCCTTTTATAGGATTTCACAAGTTAATGAAACTAATAAGAAGATGGAAGAGGATATTGAAAATTTAACTAAAGAAACATTTGATGCAGATCATTATACTAAGGAACTTGATAATATTTTACAAAAGGAAAAATTGAAAAATCAAAATTTAGAGAGTGAAATCGCAGTGATTTCGCGAGATATTTTGACCTATACTCATGTAATGAATGATTTAAAAGAAAAAGAAAAAATGGTTACAAATCAAATAAAGGTAATATATTACTTATTGCATAAAGTTGTTTGATAAATCTTAAATTTTCTTAATAAACAAATAGTTATTTACCAATTTAAGCAATACTGAATATTGCTTAAATTGATAAATTGTTTTATATTTAGTATAAAATATTTGCTTCCAATGAAATATTTTATAAGTATTTTATAAAGTTGAATGAGGGATTGCAGATTTAATAATAATATGCTTTATGCTATGCAAATTATTAAATTAAATTGTCAGAAGAAGATGCATACGTTTCATAAAATGTCTTAATTAAAACCAATAATTTATTTTATGAAACATATTTTGTAAACTACATGTATTTTGAGATTACAAGACTTAATTTTGAAATTTTAGGTAATAAATGAAAAAATTAATTTACATTTTTTAAAGAATGCGTTTTAAAATTTCAAATTATCTCAAAGAAATATATTATCAAATTTGAAATATTTTGCTTAGTTGTTATATTAAGATGGTGTGATACTATCAAGATCCAATAAGTAATAGGAAAAAATATACATTTTTACCTTTTTACTAATATTTGGACAAGTTAGTAAATTTTGGAGAAAATATTAGTTTCAATCAATAATCTGGATCTTTCAGCCTTATACGAAGGAATTTTTTTGATATACCTAGTTTTTCAACAGAATTTTAGGTATATCAAAAGAGTTTCTCCATCAACAATGATTTTCTGTAAATGGATTTTCCAAATATTAAATTTTTAAGGTCATTTATTTATTTATTTTTGGAATTGACTAAAAAGATCCATGGATTATTACATCAACCTCAGCCTCGAAATCAAAAAAATGATACTTGTGCAAATTCCTTTTCAGATTAAAATAGAGCTTCTTATAGACAGATAAAGTAAATAGAGTGAATATTCTGATGCATTTTTGCACCAAAATCTCACTTGCTGACTGAGGAGATGCATTGTTATGGTGAAGTCCTCTGACATACACCTCTTAAAGAATCTAGTAGATATTTAACTATGTACCACTTAGCTGTGACCACTTTCTCTGTGCTTCCAACTTGATAATTTTGAACAGTCTTATGCCTCTAAGAATATACATTTTAAACTAAAATCTTTTTTTCATAGCACATTGTCTTTTCACTATTGAGGGGCGTGGTTTAATCCTCAATACTTCATTTTCTTGATCTGTTTGAACATCAAAAAATCATATATACGTTTCATCACCAGTTACGATTTTAATAACTCGTAATAGCAATGGTCTCTATCTTTAAGTACTTTAAGGAATTCCTTATATTGATCAAGACATTCATTTAAATGTGGGAAACCTAACGGCAAACTATTTTTTTTTTTTTTTTTACGTACAGTTCGTCATGAATAATTTTATGTAGGACTGTGAATTCGATTTCAATTTTCTTCTGTTTCATTTAGAAGGTCAAGCAGCTGTCATCGATCAACTTTCATTATAGAGTAACACATTATACGGGACTACAATTGTAAACTGAAAAGCATGGCATCCTCTGAAATTCTGTTCAACTAAATGAAATAACATAAGATGGACCTTCATTGCAAAATGTTAATTGCAGAACTTCAACACATTTTTTTATCATAAGTGGTAATTTTTATCGTAAGTGGTATTACATTACTTTTTACATAAGTGGTATTTAAATACCACTTATGTAAAAAAGTAAGAACGGTTTATAATAGAATGCTTTTATTTCCATAAACAACTTATGATAATGATAATGAGGCCTGGGAAAATTATCTGTTTGGACAAAACAGTTTATATTTTTAAAATTTATCACTTTTTAGCTTCTCTTGTGGGAACATATTTCAAAAAGTTTAGAGTGATCTTAATAAAAAAGAAAATTTGTCTTATTTTTTTAATTTACGGTAAAATAATTTTTCTTAAAAAATTCTCTTTATTCCCTGATTTACAAAATATTCCATACAGAAATTTCTTTTTGATAACATAAAAGAATCATATTTTTCATGATAGAATTTTTTTAATGCTTTGTAGGAACAGTAACCGTATATGCGAGGATAAATTTGAAAAAAATGGTAAATATTTCAGAATAGAAATAGTATTTCATTCTTAACATCGATTATTTTTCATTCAGTTTTTATGGTATGATTCAATTGAGTAACACCATCGTTAAAATTTTGTTTAGTTTATAATTAATGGCTTATAATAATGACTTAATAATAATAATTAGTGGCTTAATAATAATTAAGAATTTATAATTAATGGAAAAGCGATCCGAATTTTCTCATCACGGAAAAAATGCTATGAAATTCTAAACATTCAAATCGTTTAAATAATAACTGCAAATAAAATGAGGTATAATTTAGAAATCTTTCACAAATAAACCTGTTTGGGAATTTTTGGAAGGCAACAAATTTAATAAAATAAATAACCTTGTGATGAAAAAAATAAAAAAAAATTCATTTAGATTTTTTTCGGGTGAAATGATATTAAAGTTTTAAATTAAAACAACCTTTTCATAAGTAATATTATAAAAGAAAAAAACATGAGATCCAAATTTACCACTTATATCAGGATAAATTTTTGTCTGTGTCTTCAAAACTGCATTTAATGTAAAATATATACTACATTAAATTTTAAGGGAAAAAGAAATTAAATCGAAATATAAAAATGTTATTTGTATAAATTTGTATGTCAAAAAAAAAAAAAAAAAAAAAAGCTGTTCTTTTTATAACAAAAATACATTTAATTTTTAGGTATATAAATTTATTGTTATAGTTAGTTAGTGTTGCAAATAACTCCATTTACATAATGTATATTCTGAGATTAGAGATTTTTAACATTCAATTTGATTAAAAATGCGAAAAATTTTAATCCAAAATTTTGCTTTTTTCGAAATTCTATCTGTAGTTAAAAATCTCTATAATCATTCCCATCTAGTTTATTTGAAATACGAATAATTATTTTTGACCAGAATTTTAAGACAAATAATAATATTTTATCAATAAGAATTTACAAAATCATTGAAAAGAAACTACATCACTCATTTTAATAACTGTTTTTTAATTTGAATTATGAATTAATTCCTCTCTTTTAGAACAAGCAAACGGAAATCAGGAAATTAATTTCCAGTTTAATACAATTGGATCAAATTAGGACAAAGCAAGAAAGTGAATTATATAGTATTGTAAGTATGAGAAAATTATATATTATTTTACTTTTTATAGTTTGATTTTTCTATTTTTCTCTGTTAACTTATGTATTTATATATGTAAATACACTACTAGCCCTGAAGGAAGCATGCAAAGCATTTGAAATTTACATCATGTATTTGTGCAGCATAACACATGTAAATCATTAGCTCTGCAGCTCATAAGCATGCACACACACACACACACACACACATATATATATATATATAAAGGAAGATGAGATTACCAACTTTTTACGGTGGCAGTTATTATTTCGTGCGTGCGTTTATTATTCTTAAACTGTTTAAGTATGGCTTGCAGAAGAGATTGAAAACCTTTCGAGTAAGTTTCTGAGTTTAACTGAAGAAGAATAGTAAACTATATCTTATAGAAATTGCAAATTATTCTCTTAAGAATTCGGTAATCGTGTTGTACGAAATTAAGCAATTGTGATGTGGATCTGTAACCAGTGGATACAGTAGGTAACGGTAGACCAACAGACTGATCATACCCTCTTTTTTGCAGTATTGCATGTGATGGCAGGCATGCTGTACGCTTGGAAATGGGGGAACGCTCAGCTGCATCACTAACTATAGCACAACAATTTTAATCTATTAAGCATCGCTTGGTATCCTCTCATACCATTCAACATCGTCTTCCACTGAGTAGAATGTCCAGGAGCGTCTATTGCTTCGGTTTACATAATCTCAAAGTCACAAGTGTCTGCGCCACCAATGTTACGATGAACGACAAACATTTACAGCATTCAAAAACAAAATATCGGAATAGAATGACATTGCTTTTATGAATCTCGCTAATGTCTGTCTGTAACACCACGATGGTCAAATTCTAGTCTATAGACACCATAGTTAGAAATTGCTGAGTTATTGAATTATGCATCACCTGTCTTGCACTCGGTATCATAGTTTGGATGGTATTATATTTCACTCATGCATCTTTCTAGAAGCATTGTCAGTACAACCAACTCTGAGGTATCAGAGCCTGTGATCCTTAAATACCTTCAGCGCTTTCCATCATATTTCGGCATAATAATGCACATCAACACATGGCAGACAATGCTTAAGAGTTCTCCTTACGCAACGGATTAAATTGCTTTATTGTCTTTCGTGTTCGTAGAATCTATCACCAATTGAAAACATGGTCTGTGTTTTCACAACAACTATCTCAGAAAAGAACTTACACTGCTACACCAGATCAACTTTAGAAATAGGTTGAAATTGTATAAACTGCTATACCCCAAGGATATATTCAAAATTTCTTTGATTCTATGCCAAAGCGTGTAGCAGCGATTATTGCTAACGAAGGGCTGTTACAGTACTTACTGATTTTTTCATCAACCATTCTTCACAAAAGGGTATGATTTTAATTTGATTTTTGTGTAATGAATAATATGTCAAATAAATTTTGTTGTAATATCACTGGTCTTGCTGTTGCATTTTTAATGACCAATAATGCAATTAAGTGTAATTCATCGTTTGTAGCTGAGTGTTGTATCTACCGAGACTTCTATTGTTCACTTACTCTTGACTCAAAACCGTAGGCATTTGTTCCACTAATTTTGCAATGAATAATAGATATGGAAAAGGAATGGCATTAAATTGTTTTACTGACGAATTCCACTTCTGACGGCTACATCATAATAATCGGATTCAAATCTGAAGACATACATCATGGCGATGGTTGCTGAATTGTTGCGTTATGCATCACACCATCGGTACTGCATGTGACCTTGTGTCTTACGTGTTACTCAATTTTACCTCTCAGTACGTATTGCTAGTGCATTGAACAGCCAGTGCTATATTACGGAGGTTTTGAGGTTCGTGATCGTGTCATACTTTCGCAGTTTACAATCAGTCATATTACAAGAAGAAATGTGCAACCACACATGAGATTCAATGTCCAAGAGTTCTTTATTTATCAAATTGAATTGATTTATTGACCTTTTTGCCCATTTTACTTATTAACAATCGAAATCGCTTGGTTCATACTTGTACAACATCTAGCTCAGGATACACCATTTGCTGCTACATTAAACCAATTATAGCAATTTGTGGAAGTTTTATGGACTGCTATAGCTCGAGGAGACATTCAATCTCTTTGATTTTATGCTAAGAAATGGGACAGAGGCTATACCCAATTGTGGTGGCTAAATTCACAATTAAATTTTTTATTACCTACAATTCACAGCAAACTATAATTACAATAATTTGATCTTCGTATAACGTATTATCCGCTATATAAATTTTACTATAAATCTAGTCTTTTTTGCTGTTATTTTTATATGTAACACCAAAACTTTCTAAAGATACCTTTATACTAACGGCCCCCACCATTAGTATGTATGTGTATAGCCGGAAACTTACTATTATCGACTATTTTACAGGATGTAAGAGATTTACAATATGCTATGATATGAGTGAAATGTTTAATTTTTGTTTTAGTGTAATAGAATATAAAACAAGTCGGATACACACAATGGAATATTAAGAATTCCTATTTATAATGTGAAATATTTCTCAACATTTAAAATACTCTCACTTATATAAAACTCAACTGGACACAGTTAATATACTATTATTAATTCAATTAAGTGTACAACCTATCCAAGATAATTTCATGTTATATTTGCTGATAACATAAAGACATTATGATATAAAGCTGTTTTTTTAAGTGAGTCCTCATTTAGATATAATTGCATTAACATTTGCTTTTAGTGATTTATATTTTTATGAGAAATTTAAATTTTTAAAGAGTGAATTAGAAAATTTTTGTAATAATTTGTATTATAATAGGAATTCCTACTTGTCGAAACGATTTTTTTTTAGCAAGAATGTATGCAAGTTTTTACAAACTAGATTAAAATAGGTGTCAACTATTTATAGATTAATATTGATTTCTATCATATTTTTATAGTAATTGTGCAATATGATTTAATTTATATACATTATGACTACTAAAAGTAAAGGAATTCTGGTGATAAAATGAAAAATCTTAAAAAAATAAATCTAGAATACATAATTTTTTAATATTTTTTGAAAAGAATTGCTCATACAAGATTGGAAAATACAAATTAGTGGCACAGCATTTGAAATATTCATCTTCTTCTAAAAACTATTAAATACATTTGAAGCGGTGGGAAATTTCGGTCTGATATTACAGAACTATCAAGAGACTTGAAGCAAAAATAATGAAGGTAACTGTGGTTAAATATGATTCTTTAACATTCGCAATAATTAAGACATTTCAACAATTATAACTAAATATTGCAAAAGTTCTTAAAAACAGAAATTTGTCGTTATCTGTAAGAAGTCATAGAAGTTAAACTAAATGCTATTTTGCTGAAGCCATTTTTGATTGGAGGTTGGTGTCAGTGTCTAAAGTATACAAAAGGGTTCCCGAAAGAGGTGTATATGGAGTGACGAAATGTTTCTTTGGCATCCGTCTTAATTGGTTTGAAAAAAATATCTACGGTAGGGACTGAACAGTGAAAGGCCGCTTTCTTTATTTAATCATCTGTTAACCTTCAAACTCGGTAGATGTTAACTGATTCGAAGAAAGTACGGGATATATCATTAAACATCTCTAAAAGAGATATTTACAGATAAATAATAGCTCTTTGAATGGGCTTATAGACCACAAATCCTTCCCAACAATCACGAATGCTTGTATTTATTGAGAGAAACTCTTTGATGCCTCATTATATATAGAGAAATAAGTATTGTTTCTTATTTACAGAATGTTAGCAACAGCATTCAACCTTGTGAAGAACTTCAGCAGTAAGCAATTCAACTTATAAAATGAACAATCAATTCGATCAATGGCCCTGAATCTCAACTAACATATTTATAATTCTTTCATTAAAAGAATAGCTCTTCCTCACTAATGAATTTATTGATAAAATTTTTACCACTATTTCTTAACACAATTTTGTTAGCCATATAGTTGTAGGAAAAATATTATATTAAATATTCTTATTGTAATGAACAAGCATACTCGATATGTTAGTTCTATTACATAATGTAAGCAAAGGTTCAATTTCTTTAAATTCCATGTGTAACTTTTTAAATAATCATTTATATTTAATTTAGTTGTTTTAAAATTTTCACTTAATTTTTAAATTCAAATTGTTCATACGTTCTGCGCTATCTTGGGTATACAAACTTGTCATATCCCAGATTCTAAAGAGAGAGTTATATAGTAAACATTTTAATATATTAACATTATAAAATTTTTAATGATATCCAACTATTAAAAATACAGTTTTTTAAGACTTAATATTTTTATAAAAAATTCAATTGTTTTACCTATCATTTTATTTAATTTATGAATTTGAAATAATTTTGTTAGCCTTTTATTCGCAAAAGAAAAGATTAATTATTTTTTATATATCTTTTAATATATTTTCTCACAACTGAATTTTTTCATTTTTGTTCACATGAAAGTCTTAGAAATATTGCAATGTGTCTAGTTATAGAACTATTAAAAAGGCAATGTAATTAACTAAATAATACTAAAATTTATAGCAATTATATTTAAAGTTATTTTTTAAATTAGTTGAAGAGAATTATAAAGACATACGTAACCAGAATAGTTCTATAAATAATCAACTTGTCATCCATATGTTTTTTAACACATTTGTTAAAATAAAAACATCACATTTTTCCTGGACACACAATAATAATGTTAAAATTTCGATTACTAATTAGGAATCAAATGCCGAAAAACTTCGACAAAGAGTTAAGAAAATGGCTGGAGAAACTGACGAAGAAGAAAGAAGGCAAATTGATATGCAAAAGTCATCCCTCTTAAATGAGCTAGAAGAAAAGAAAAAGTCTTTGAATATTTTAACAGAAGAAATAAAAGTTATAGAGGTAAATATCTTTTCGATATATATATATTCAGTTGTCTCTCAATAATTTGAGTTTGAGTTGATAAAGGCTAACAAAACTATAATCAAAGTAAAAGATAAAAAAATTTAAAGTTCCTCGAAAAGCTAATTTTCATATAGGAAATATAAACTGATTTTGTCGAAAATAAATAAAAAAAAATCAATACTTGGGAAAAATCTTGTCAACCAGAAAGTTGGGGCAAATTCTGTCAAATCCTTCCATATTGTTGCTCAAAATGTATTTAATAAAAACTGAAATAAAAAAGTTATTTCTTAAAAGTATTTGAAATTAAAGTCCTAGAATAATTAGAAGATATGATTTAAATATCGGTGGCACAATTTTTTGTGAGAATTATTAAACATAAAGGTGCTTAAATTCGTTAACCAAAAAAAAAAAAAAAAAAAAAAAAAAAAAAAAATCTAGAAAGTCTATTTAAAAATAAAATCTAGAAAGTTGAACTTTATAGAAACGGATAAAACTCCCTTTTGGCACTCAAAATCAATACAAACAAATGTTTTATATGAAGAGCTCCCCACATAAATTTTTATCATTTAATGCTGTAAAAGTATAGAAATAATTATTAGAACAAAACTCTTATTTAAGAAACCATAAACAATTTATCAAAATAACATTCATATATTTGTTATTTAGTTTTCTTTTGGAAAAATACAGTGTTGTTGGTCACCATATTTTTTTTTTCTTAGCGGGATTCTACATATGTGCCAAAAAATCAAGAATATATTTTTATTTTCATAATACGGGTGTTAAATACATATAGAAGATTTTTCAGTAAATGTTGATAGATAATGGTCTGTTAAGTTTCTATAACTTCGGACAATCAATGATTTTAAACCTATGATTAGGATATTGCGAGGAAAACCTAGCACAAAAATAAGAGCAAAAAAAAAAAAAAATCCAGCGATTTGTCATGCAATTTTATTCAATTATCAATTTTCTGTTCGCAATGAATTTATTTAAAAATTAATAAATAGCTCTTTATCCCTTCGAATATAAACTTGTTATTTTTTTTTCTTTATCACCAAATTAACAAATTTTATAAATAGCCGTTCCAACATACACCAACGTGTTATTGCCTTTTCGGACTCTTCAAGTAAAATAAGAAGTTTTGTATGCTCTTCAACATTTCCTTACTTACCATATTAATATGATTCATGGAGGAGATATTAGATTTGGACCATTGAAATCAATTATCTAATGAATGACATCTGAATATTTTCAGCAACATAAAAAATTAACTTTGATTCTTCTCAGTTTATAGGAAATGATGAATAAATCGTATAAAGTGACAATATTTGCTATCATTATTTAACACTGGAAATTTTCGATTCAGCATTTTTTCTACGAACAAACCATTATTTTTTTAAAAAAAATCTAGTTTAGAATAAGGAACAGTTTATAGTGATAGGATAATTTTATTTTATATGTGATTGAGAATATATAAATAACAACATAATTGCATCTAATAAAATATTATTATCTCTATTTTTGACGAGTTTTATTAAATATGACATATTTATCATATTTTTTTATTTAGATTTTTATTATAATATTAATTTTAAAAGAATGTACACACGAAAGTTAAAAGTAAACTTCTTGCTGATAAATATGGAATAGCGTCGGTGCACTTTTGCCCTTGCTTCCTGCAGACTTGTCTGTTGAAGTGGCACTTAAATAGTCTTTCAGATTTCTTGGCTTGTAATTAGAGCCTAATTTAATTTTGAACGAAACTTTAATTATGTGAATTGCGGTTAACTTTAACAGTCGAAGGCAACATAACTTCCACCTTGTATATGACTTCGGGGAAATTTTATAATAAAGTGGGCTATACTAATAAATGCCTCAGACAAAAAAAAAAAAAAAAAAAAAAAAAAAAAAAAAAACCGGGAAATTTTAAATTAGAGTAATTAAAAGATATGTGAATGATAAAGAATTTCTTATTTTGAATGAATGAGCTATTCTACAAAATAGGAGGGTTGATAACACTTCTCAAATCTGGCTTTTTATTTAAAAAGAACTTTTTGAGAGGGCCAAATAATGTAGATATCATTAATAGTCTTAAAATGGTCGAATGTTTCAGATTTTCCGATAGACAATATCGAGATGTACAGCTATAGGAAAAAGATACCCTTCAACAAATCAAAGTTAATGTTTTATTAGACAATAAAGTCGATAATTTTATTACAAATTGGATGTTTATTAAGCTTTAGGCGAATTTTAGAATTTTCACATGCGCTGAAATTCCAAGTACCATAAGGCGAAATAGAAATTAGGAGATTTTTCTCATAAAGTTCATTTTGTATATATAAAAAATAATAATAATAAGTTCCTGCATAAGCTTTAAAAGTGACTTTTATACTTAATGTACCTAACGATATTTATATAGATATGTTATAAATAAAATTCTAGACAAACGTTGAAACGCCCTAATCCTACAAATATCCAAGTTCCTTGATACATTAAGCATATATACATTACATAAGAATCATGTTCTATGACCTAAAACATTTCATTTTTAGATCCTTGATTTTTTAATGAAAAGAAATAATCAAAACTTAACATCAGAGCATAAGTATTCCTATTTTAACAAAAAGAGTTTATAAACATTTTTAAATATACTGTAAATTGGTAGAATATTTAAAAATTGCTTATACTTTTAGCTGTCCTCCTAAAAATTTTCCCTTTTAACAATAATGTTTCTTACTGTGATGACATTACTGCTTGTTTCATGTAGGATTGCTATTATTTTTATAGGAAAAAATGAATTCTTCTTCGAAAGATTTAGATGTTAGAAAAAGAATGAATGCTGAACTAGTGGATAAAATCAAATTCATAGAATTTTATATTTCCAATTCTCAAAAGTCCTTTAAATGCTGCATTTCCCGGAAACAGGTATTTTCATTTCATATTATATTTTTTAAAAATTTATTTTTCATTATGTCTATTAAATCCTATAAATATTTCTCATTATGGCATTTAATATTTTAGAGAGAAATGTTAGGTAATTTTTTAATTTTGTTGATAGAAAGTTCATATTTTTTCTTGAAATAAATTCATACAATAATTTTATAATTCATTGTTGTATTTTGAGAGCAACATTTAATTTTTTATATGTCTTGTTTGGTTTTAGATTTTAGGCATTAATATGGAAACTTCTATAATCTATGTTTTTATATATATATATATATTTTATTATCATTATTTTTTTATTTTTTTTATCATGGAATAAATTTTTGTTACTGTGGGATAAATATTACAACACTATATTTTGTTTCTAATATTAAAAATGTGGTAAAAGATAAGCCTTTTACATTAATTAAAAAATTGTTAAAAAGGGGATAATTTATTAAAACCACATTTTTTGTTTTATTTTTTATATTAAATAGTTTTCAATTTTATCGGATATATTAAATTACATTTGTGTTAATTTTGACTACTGTCGAAAATTGTATTTTATTACATAAAATAAGTAATTTAAAAAAAATAAATGATTTTTTATTGGGCTTCTCCTTTCAAAATTAAACAAATTTGTAGGTAAAAAAAATATAAAATTGTGATAATTGTGGAATTAAATTAACTTTTTGTCACGGATTTAAAAAGAAAACGTATTAATTATACTTTTAGTCTGTGATTTAAAAGCGAAGAAATGCAGAAAATAGTTGCATTCCTAAGCAATTTTCAGGAGACTAGGAATATTATTAAAGAGAGAAATATAAGAGAATATACATAATTAAAAATGATTTTTAATGGAATTGTTTTAGAGGAAAATAATGATAATAAAATTTAAAAATTGTACAAAGGACTTTATTCTTATATTGAACTTTAATCGATCTTTGATCAAATAAACAAACATGTTCATGGGGTTCTTATAAATATTTTACATGTTATGCTATCCTGTGAACTTATTTAAGGCTTCCAAAGAGCAATATTGCTTAAGATACATAAAAGTAACCTATCATAGAGAACTTTCACAGGATTTAAACACAGATTATATATCACGGTATTTTAATTTTCCATACATATTTAATTTTTACTGACATGCATCATTCTTAAAACTTATATTGTATTCTTTATAAATTAATTCTTATAAAATTTTTTACATATAATTGACTTCAATAAATTTGAGGAATTGAGAATAATTTTATGTTTCATGAATAATGAAGACCGCCATTTTGTTTTTAAGCAGCTCTTTCTTCTAAAATATATTTATCATTACATTATATAAGTTATTTCTGGTATAATATTAAATATAAGTATTTTAACTATTATCAAATGATTTTTTTAAAGCTTTCTTAAAAGTATCTGATACTTAAAATAAATATTTATGTTATTTTTATTTATTTATTTATTTATTTATTTTTTTTATCTTTAGGAAATGCTGGTACAAGAATGCCTTGAAAAGTTTCAGATGAAAAGACTTCAAAAATTACTAAACAATAAAAATAAATCTGTCGCTTCTATCCAAAAGAATAAGTTAGAATTTGAAACAGTAAGTTAGACTCTCTCTCAGATTTCCAAAACTGAACATGCTTATATGTATCTGAAAATTTTGTATAGTTTCTTAGAGTTAATTTTATGTCACATCATTACCATCGATTTAAGAAATGCGTGATGGATATTTTTAATGGGAAGTTAATATTATATAATCTTAAGATTTGTTTATATTTATTTTATATCTAGTGTGTTGTGTAAAAATTTTCTTATTTATTATATTTATTGATTTAAAAGGATATTTAATCTATAATTACATCTAAAGATATAAAATTCGAACCTATTTTTAATTTATATTATATGAAACTTTTATAGATGATGAAAGAAAGAAGCTTAGAATTGAAGCATTGTAATGAATTAATTGATGCTGAAATTAGAGTTGAAGATGAGGAATGTAGTAATGTAAAAAGAAAATTTCAAGAATTCAATGATAAATCTTTAAAACTACAAACAAAGTAATTAATATGGGTTTTTATAGACTTCTGTATTTTAATTAAATGTTTTCCTTTCTGATAAGCATTTGGTACTTGTGTAAATTCCGCCAAGAAGAAATATTGGAGCAACTGAATCCCTATTAATACTAAATTGTTTTAGATTGTTTCTTCGTGCTCATTTAATGAGAATTAAACTAGAAAGAGTAGTACATGTGATTAAAGAATTGTGGCAGTGTTTATTTGCAAAAATAACTAAGCAAAGATGCTTTAGATTTCTAATTTTAACAACAATAAAAGAAGTTATTTATATATAGAAATAAAAAGAATGCCATTATATAGTAGACGCTCGTTTTTTCGAGCTAGTAAAACATTTAATTATTTGATACTTTTTGTGTACAAATTGTATTTGAGTCAACAGGCAAAAAAATCCCGAAATAAAAGTTCGAGCAGCAGTAGGTATCTTTGCTCAGGGATAGTAACTCGTCTTCCCTCAAATAATTGGGAAATTGTTCTTTGCATTCTTCAGGTAAGATAGTTTCTTCAATAAGTCTTGCATTCCAAAATGACTTGTATGTGTTCCTTTTTGCAATATCATTTCAACCACAAATTCACAAGTGCATTGTGTCTAGAATATCAATTTCATTCGACGATTCCAAGACATATCATTCCTTGCAAAAATTATTATTATTTCAGTTATTATTATTATTAAATTATTATTATTTCAGTTAAGTTTTATTTATAAATTATTCCGAACTCTTATTCTCTAGAACTGAAATCGGAAATTTGCTGTTTGCATTAAAAATTCATATGTAATGGATTTATTTGTTTATTTTTTAAAAGAATTGAAAGAAAGTAACTTAATTTGAAATTTATAAATTTAAATAGATAATAATTTTTATTGGTTTTTTGCTATTGAGTTTTAATAAATGAGGAATTAAATATAATTATTTTAATAAAATTTTTATAAATGATTTTAAAGATATAAAGTTACACTTGCCGCTCTTGGTGTTTCTGAACCGGGAGAAGCTGTTGAAGCAGAAATTCTCATCGATGTAAGTTTTTATATCACTACTTTATGTAATAAGTACTTTCAATCCTCATATTTAAGTGAGATTTTTCTAAATACAAATTCAATATTTTTAGTATATCATTATATAAAAAAACTAATTACGTTTTCTCCAAATTCAGTATGTTGTCTTCAATTATTTATTCCATCTGTGGCACTGATTTACTGAAAATTATTTTCAAACAATGAATAAATTATTTCTGAGACTAATAACAATTGCTAAAATTTTATATAAATGAAAGATGATAATTTTTATTTTATTTTTTCTCCAGGTTGAGGCTAAAGATTTTAAATAAGACATTGCATCACCTCTAATTTATACTTTAATATATAGTTTAGATTAAATTAAATTATATTCTGAATATAAAACTTTCATTTTAAATAAAGTTTTATATTATTTCTAAAATTTAATGTAACTAAATTTATTATAAAAATTTATTTATATTATTTAAATTAATAATTAGATTTATTTATTTATATTTTATTACTTCCAGTCAAACAAATGTCTCATGTGTAGTTGATATGTATATATGTGTGTGTGTTTATATATATATATATATATATATATATATATATATATATATATATATATATATATATATATATATATATATATATATATATATATATATATATATATATATATATATATATATATATATATATATATATATATATGAATTAGTAATAGTTTTCACCATGAAAATTCTATAAAGCGATATATATAGTTCAATAAAAGTAAATTTGTTGACAGCAATTAGCATTTATTTGTTAATTCATTTTATATACAGTGATTGAATGCATGAAATAATTTTGTTATCTGTATGATTTGTTGCATACTTTTCAAACTTATGTTAGGCTGAAAATGAAAAAAGAGACTTACAGCAAAAACGGGATGATTTAATTTCCCTTGTCTTAAAAAATGACGAAGAACTTTCTGCCTTAAAAAATACTCTTTGGTTAGTAAATGCTGCGAATTTACAATTTCGGCAAGCCTTATATCCACCAGGAGTTAACTGTAAGTATATCAATCGACATACATTGAATCGTTTCTATTTATTGCCTTCTTTAAATAAAAATACGTTTTTGTACAATTCTCTTATATTCTACTGAGTTGCATGCTATTAATGACTTTTCGTTTATTTTAATATCTTTTGTATTCATCTGAATTTGACTTGAGATATTTATAACATTCCTCTAAAAGTTTTTTTATAAGAAATTTAATACGAAAAATATAAATATTTTATTAACATAATAACGAATTATATCTTTTCATGTGCATTTAATTATAATATCCAACATGAGTAAAACGAATCAAATAAACATCTCCATAAAATTTTATGTATGTATTTGTTTTATCGTTTTTATGTTGAGTTTCATTTCAATATTTTTTTAACTTTCATATTTTTGATTGTTTTCTACGTTGTTATTAAATTCTATCGATGAAGTTTTATGCATGTACTTAATAGTATATACACACTTTATTTTTTAACAAATAAAAATATTATATATTTAAAAATTGAAAAATAAATAATGAAATTTACTCAATGTTCTCATTACTTATTTATTTTTACTATAATATATATTTCATTTCAAATAAAATAATTTCTTACCTATTAAAAGTGAAAATTTTATTAAATATATTTCTTTTGTAGCCATTGACAGATGAATGAAAATAAACACATTGAAGAGTAATTCATGAAATTGGAAAATCATTTTCTTTAATTCAAAAAATTAATTTTATTAGTCAAATCCAGTTATATTTTTCGTGAATTATAGTTTAACCAGTTAGAGCTTCAATTACATATTTTCATTTAAATAAAACATTTTAACTTTTCGCCTTTAAATTAAAAAAAAAAATTTTTTTTCAATATTTTGTTTTCCTATTTCATTTCTAATTAAAAAATTATCAACCGAAAGAAACGATTAATAATTGAATGGAATATAATATAAAAGCAGTAATTATTTTTACAATAAATTTTTTTTTCTAGCTGAAGATAACGAAAAATTAAGGAGTTCCGAAGCGGAATCGAATAGCCTTTCCATAGAAATACACGCAAAGAAATCAGAACAAAAGTCCTTGGAAGAAAACGTAAAGTTTATGAAAGAAAAATTAGAACAAGAACAAGAGCTCTGTAAGGAGTTGCAAATCAAAGCTCAAAACAAGGAGATTGAAAATGAAGCCATATGTAAAGAACTGTCAAACTTGCAAACAAAACTACAGAGAGCAGATCGATGCAATTCTCGTTTGAGTTTAGAAATTAGAAATAAGTCAACACAAATTGGCATTGATGAGGTAAATTTTATAATATTAACGAAGTTACAAAGTTTTATAATTATTGTATCAATTATCATAAAACAATATCATCATTACATTACATTATAGTTTGTGTTGAAATTTAATATTACCTGTAATTTTTTAATCTTAATTATTGAGTTTGTAGTTATACAGAAAATTTAGTTTAGTCTAACTATTATCTAATTTTAAGACTTTTTCTACTTTCAAGGATTATCATTACAATTTAAAGTATCATTTTGATACGGACCATTAATACTATAAATCTTCTTTTCTGATGAAATTGCTAGTTATTATACCAAAGTATTTATAGCATTATCGCTTTCATAGGAAAGTGATATTTAAAACACATAATTTTTAACGCCATGAAAAAAATTTCATTTAATGCTTTACATTTCAATGATAATTTAAGTATAAAACTAATACTATATACTTAAGAAGTGAAAAAGTATTATTTTTAACATTAAAAGAAATAATAGAATAATTTTAATATTTATATGATCATTTATATTGGGTATATTTTGACTCAATATGTTTAATTTTAGGATATAAGAATACATCTCTTGAGAGAAATAAGGAGGACGGTTTCAGATTTACTTTTTTCAGCTGTAGAGAGTATGCCAGAAATAGCTAACAAAATACAAGAATTATATATAGAAGTATGTAACACAAGTTCCTTGTATCGTAGATGTTATGTAAAAAAACTGTCCAAGTTTTAAAGAAGTAATTAATAAATATTGCTAAGTAGAAAGTAGAAGAATGAAACTAGCAAACTGTTCGTCAAAAAAGCTATAAAATTATATATATATATATATATATATATATATATATATATATATATATATATATATATATATAAAGCAAGATTAGAAGTATCATAGGCGAAAATTGAAAGATACAAGAATAGATATAACAATTATGTTTAGCAATACATTCATTGCAAAAGCAAACATAGAATTACTAAAATATGTTAATAGTAAATTTTTATAAAATTAATTAAAAACCAAATGAGAGAGATAATAATATATTTATAAAATTAGTTAAAAACCAAATTGAGAATAATAATCAAATACTAGATGGAGAATAATACATTGAAAATACGAAATACAGTAAACCAGTGTTTCTGAACCTCTTAATATTCACGGGAAAATTTTCAATCACAATTTTCATCGCCCCCTCTGCCCACCGCATACAATAAAATGTATACAATAAATGTATTTTGAGTATTTTGGAGCTAAACCTACACTACAACCTTAACTTTAAACTTTACAAATTATCAAGAATACGGAAATTTATTCACATTTTGCCACACCGATCCTCTGCATTGAAAAAACAAGAATCATTTGCCTTTTTATGTTTGGAGATAATTTTGCAAAACAATTGCAGTCTATATCTCTTTCAAATGATGCTGTTGCCCGTCGAATTGCTGACATAGCTAAAGATGTAGAGTGTCAGCTTTTGTCGAAGTTGCGTGACAAATTATTTTCAATATAACTCGATGAAGCAACAGATATTAATAAATATGCTCATTTCTTTGTCTAAGTTAGATTTTCTGATTATTTGTCAGTAGTAGAAGAATTACTTTTCTGCAAACCAATAGAACTCAAAGCAACAGCACTCGCTTTATTTGCTATCTTAAATAATTTTATGAACGAGGCAAACATAGAATGGAAAAATTGCTCGTTCTATGGCGCTCGTTCTATGTCCGAAAGATTCCAAAGTATTCAAGCACTTGTGAAACAAAAATCGCCACAGTGCGTCTGGACACATTGCATGATTCACAGAGAAGCTTTCGTTTCCAAAGAAAATAGTCCTGGTTTAAATACTGTGTTAACTACGGTTTTAACCGTAGTAAATTATATAAAAATGAGATCCCTGAAATAAAAAATCTTTTCCGCACTTTGTAACGACATGGGTGCAGTACATTCAGCGTTGCTATTTTATTGCGAGGCAAGATGGTTATCAGGTGGGAAATTTTTGCAACGTGTTTATGAATTAAAAAGAAGAAATCACTGGTTTCCTAGAAGAGGAAAACAGACCAGAAGGTGAGAATTTTCGTGATAGTTTATTTGTGATCAAATTGAACTACGTGGTTGACATATTCAAGAAATTAAATAACTTAGATCTTCAACTGTATGGAGCAAATACACATATATTGGATACAAGTGATAAATTTAATGCTTTTTGCAGAAATTGCAATTGTGGAGAAGAAATTTAAAGCAAGAAAACTTAACTATGTTTGCAGATTTGAATGATTATATTAAAACTTAAAAGGCTGAAGAACAGCATGTGAAAGTTGTTTTTGTAACCTTTGAAAATCATTTAGTAATGCTAGCAAAGAATTTTAAAATGTACTTTCTTTCTGACGACAGACTGATATCAAGTTACAAGAGGGTGAGGGATCCATTTCAGAATACTTCCAAAGGACTCTCAATTGATGAGGAAGAAACCTTCATAGACTTAACGGCAAGCGGCGAAATCAAAAGACAATTGAGTAAGAATTCACTCTATGAATTTTGGGCAGGAGTGGATGATAAGTTTTTTGCACTAAAAACAAGGACATTTCACATTCTTCTACCATTTTCAACATCTTACTTTCGTGAAACTGGATTTTCTGCCGTGGCTTCTTTGAAGACAAAATATAGATCTCAGCTAAATATAGAAAAAGAACTGAGAATGTCTATTTCTAATATTAAACCCTCCTTCAAAAAACTTTGCTCTGAAAGGCATGCCCAAGGAAGTCACTAATAATTATTAAATTTGTTTTTAATTTAGTAAGTTGTTTTAATTTAATAATTTAACTATTAAATATGTCGAAATGTATTTTGTTTTGTATGTGTGTGTGTTCTTTCCTTTCAGTCATTTAATCATTTTTTTTAAATGACATTTTCTCTTGGATATGCTCGCGTCCCTCCTTAGGGGCGCGCCCCACAGGTTGAGAATCACTTCAGTAAACAGATGGGAAAATGTTCAATATATAGTTTTAAACTTCAAGGAAAATAGAATAAAGGAAAATGGAACGAAGTACCAACATGGCTAGTTTCTTCAGAGGATGTTGATCACATTGGTTCAAAGTATGGCTTTTTTGCATTGGCCCAAGTCATAGCCTTAAAGAATCCAATACACCATAAAGACACACTAAAAATGTCAAACCAGAATAAAAGAAGTAAAAGTCGATCGAAAATATAATATTAAATCCAATGTTGCCAAAATATATTTAATTTATAGTAATCAAAATTAAATCCAGATCCAAACCTGCAAAAACCGCACCAAATACTACGTGTAAGCCGAATAAATACATAAATTTAAAGACTATGTGTAAACAGTATTTGGCATTTCAATCTTCTTATAAGACTTTTAAGGCTTGGGTGACCCTTCTGTAGTTTATAATTACTCCTTACTTCACTGCACTCTTATAAGAAACGCTCTACTAAGCAAATAGTGCTTAATAATGTTAATTGGAATGTTATTATAAGTTAGAATATTTTCCAGTCTTTTTATTTGTTTATTGATATTGCTTAAATTATGATAATATATCTAATGATAGACATATTGGAATCGGATGAAAGGAGTTCCGACTTCAATATTTAATACCTTCTTTGTTAATGGGAATTTTGAAGCTTTCTACACTTCATTTGGTTTCAATTTACCTATACGAGAAGCCTTATTTCTTCGGGCTCACCTGGCGGAAGTTGCCGGTTTTGTCCTGCAACATAGACAATATAATTTTAAGAGTATAATCCCTTTGCAACCATAATGACATTTATTAAAAATATATTAATGTGCATCAAGATCCGTACTGTAAAATATGAATTCTATGCAACACCTATATTTTCGTCAATTCTCATAACTGATAGTTGTGAAACTTTAGTAATGCGCTTTTTTGCTTTCCCAAAGAAATGTAATTGTTTCACTTTTCATCGGATCATTGCTAGCAAATCATTTTGTTCTAGTGCTTTAAGAAGTCATCTTATGCGAACAGCCATGTTGAGTTTGAAATTCTCATGCGCAATATTTCTTTTACAATATTGTATTACATTTAAAAAATCAATATATCAATTAATTCCGAAGTTTGTTTTTTTTTCAAATTATTATTATAGATTCAAAATTATATTTGGAAACGGGTTTAAAACCCTTTAAGTTTCTCAAAAGCTTTGAACCAACATTAAATTAAAGGATTATTATCTGAGTAGGCATCTTAATCAATATATTATATACTAGCGGAGAACAGCTACTAGCCACTTAGGCCTCTTTCCCACTAGACGACTTTTATCTAACGATAAAAAATCGTCTGATATTCCATCGTGAGAAGTTATTAAAAAATCACACAATAGACTGCCCTCTTTCACACTGAGAAAAGCTATTTCCTCAAGGGCCAATCAATTGTGTGATTTTTTAATAACTTCGCATGATAAATATCGGACGACCTAAAGCGCCCATATCTATTTTCTTGACTGAGCCGAAGCACCCAATTAAGTGGTCAGCCTCACGCGAAGCCCCCAGAAGCTTGGTACTCATTTTTATCGACATACTCAAGGGATCAAAGGCTGATAAATTCATTAAAATTAATATAAATAAGACAATTTATAATCTAATAATTAATAAGAATGTTCGTTTTATTGATGGAAGTCACATAATATAGTCACATATTATAATTTCAAAGAATATTAAATTCACTTTTTTCCCAAAATAATATTGAAATGATGAGAATAAAATTTACAAAAGATTAAAATTTTGATATTAACTGAATAAAATAATAAGAATTCATTTTTTTATCTGAAAACTATATATTATTAATTTATTTTTCGAGACATTATATATGTAAAATGTAAAAAGAATATTATTTACATGAGATAAGAGAAAAAGAGAGAGAAGTATTTAATGTAATAGAATATACCCTTATTCTTCTTACTAAAATTCTTCTTTTTAGTAAAACAAATTTATGTGAAAACCATGTCAAAAAATAAACTTTTCTAGTTTGTATATAACACTGAAATTATACTTTATTGCCCCATCACAGTTCAAGTTTTACATTTTAGGTACGTTTAATTTTAAGAAAATTGTTCTCCATTTCATAGCTCTATACCAACACATAAAAAAAATGTACTCAGAATGATATGTCTATTAAAGAATGGTGTTTATCATTGTGTGTGATATTGAAAATAATTCATTTGAAGCAAATAGGTAGAAGTTACACTAATAATCACTTATAAAAAGCTAAATTTAAATTTCTGTTTCAGCGCTGATATTCTTATAGATATGAACTAATTAATTCCCTATAACACTGATTGAAAATTTTTGATCAAAATTCATAATTTTTCCGATATTGGTATTATGCTCTCAAACGATAAAAATTACTGACTATTTCCAAGTGTGTTCCCTCCCTTTTTTCATCTAAGCATTATATTCATCAATAATGCCACAAAATTAATAAACAGCTCTTTTAGATAGAAATTTTTTTCTAAGTTGAACTATCAATGAGTAAATTCCCTTCTGTTGTGATAGGAAACTTTTAATAAAAAATCTGATAACTTTTTGTGTTGTACGGGCCTTTGAATCTTCCAAATTGCCTTTCAACTTGTGTAGGAAATTTACCAAATAGTTGTGCAAATGTTTCGCTCGAGTTATACCCTCACTATGTATTATCTTACCTAAACTGGTAATTTTCTGAAGTCACAATCAATATGATTTAAGCAATTCGATCATATAATCATGATCAACATGAGTTCCATCTCTTGTAACTTCCTTAACAAAAAAGCTGCTTCTTGTCTTGGTTTTTTTATAAACAGACATTTCGTCTAGAGAATTTGTAATTTTACAAAAGATTTTTGTTCTATTGCTTAGTGTGTTTTCCATTTTGTCATTCGTAGACACTCCAAGTGGAATTTCAGTGACTTTGCTCTCGATTAATAGGCATTAAAAAAAATCAATTTTGAATTGATGAAAAAAATTGGCAATGAAATGCAAAAGATCGGCAAATTTGAAACAGTCAAATTTGTAACAGTAGTATCAAAATCAAAGCATGCGGTATCATGTATTGCGAACAGATTCACATCTAAATTTTCAATACTGTCATTACAGATCCCAAGAATATTTGCATGTTTATAATATGGATGGCCTTCTAAATTTTTTTAAAGGTTTTCAATGTGAATCTTTTTATAAAATTTTTTATCTCTTAAAGGGTTGTGTTTCAGGGCAAGAGAGTTATCAGAAAACATTTCAAATAACTATAATGAAATGGTTCAATCTTAAAATCTGATGTTCGATCAATAGGCTATAATAATTAGTATCTTTCAATTGTGACGTAATTTCATTAAATTTTTTTGGTCTTTTTTTCAAATAAATATCATTGTTTAATTTCATTGCAAATGGTTAAGGAATAAAAAATTTTATAAGGTTTTTAATATTTGCTTACGTGCTCTTTGCTAAAAAAGGAACTTAACTTGCTGAATAATTCTAGGAATAATAAATTAAGAGAAAGGAAAGAGTAATGATTCACACACATAGTCATAAGATGAATAAAATTAAAAACCGTAAATTTTTAGATATCAGACATTTGACTAATGAATTGAATGAGGCCAATAATAAATGACACTAGAAATCTCATTACCATTTTCCTTTAAATGTATAAAAATTATTTATTTTAAAATTATCCAGATAATTTTGCATTTTTTTTGAAACTGCGCTCTTAGTACTAAAACTGTTTGCAAATCAAACAGCTTTAATATTCCTTTATATTAATTTTACAGCATTTTATGATATTATAAATTTTTAAATGTTTGTAGAAAATTATTATTGATAGAAAATGTTTCAATTCATTTAGATTTCATTAGAATAGCTGAAATTGTCTATCTTTACCACAAATGTGAATCTTATCATAGTTGGAAATCTATTATTTCATATTGAACATGTCTCATACAGAATGAAATACAGTTTTTTTTTTTTCCTAACATTTAAGTTTTTATCCAGCAATTAACTCAGTGTATCGATAAAAAAGAAAGAACATTCTTAAATTTAGTAATATATTAAATAAGTAGTATATATTTACAAAGAATATTTATATACTATTATTACAATTTTAATATCTATACAAACATTTTAGGCCAACCTGCCCTTGCCATCCAGAGTTCGGTCATCTCTTTCTCGATCAAGTTCTGTATTAAGCTCATCTTCAAGACGCTCATCTCGAGATTCTTCACATTCAAGTGCTCGTAGCTCTGCATCAAATATTTTTACTCCCTCAGTAGTAACACCTGAATTGTTAGGTAATATGATATTTTTAAAATGTTTTATATTCATTGCAAAGTATGATTCTAGATACGTGATTCAAAGAACTTAGGGTTTCTGAAATTAGTATGCATGCTATTTGTAAGTTAAGACGTTTCTTTTTATTATTAGGTATGATTCCTCATATCTATAGTCATTGTTTGCTTTCAGAATTTTTATGTGGGGTTGAATTGAGATCGGCTGCACTGAATAAAATAAACCTTATTGAGGATGTTGCTTTTTAAATAAATTTTAAGATGAGTCAGTTTCAATTTCATTTTAAATATGTTTTATTTAAAAATTTTGGTATATTTCAATATATGCATTAATAAAACACTAATTTGAACTCCCTGCTAATGGCTTATATCGCGCGATGCAATTAATTTAAAAAAACTTCAACATTTCTTTTTGGAATTAAATTTAAGAAAAGATGCATGTGGTTCCCCCCCCCTTTTATTTTAAAAATATCGTCTATGCGTAATCGCTTGAATAAAGAAAAATATTTCCAGCATGGCGCGGATTTCCTTGTTTTCCTGCAATCCAGTGTAATATTTTCTCTCTCTCCCGAATTTTGAGATATTATTTTTACCCCTTGCAATGTAGGCGTTTACACTTTCTCCAATCACAGTGAATAAAAAATGCACTGAAACGCGGTTGGAAATTCCAACCTCAATAAAGAAATTTTAAAGAGACTTTTCAAAAGTACAAAAGCTTTGACTTTTTTTTTTTTTTTTGCTGATCTACAAATGAGAACTGATTACGTGATACAAAATAGCTTTTATGTGAGCAAAGCTAAATAATAAATATTTCTAAGAGAACCGTTAAAGAATGAAAAATGCTTTTGTTTTTGTGAATCGCAATTTTTCTTCGAAAGCTAGAATACGTTTTTCATTAGAAGTAATGGCGTATGAAAAATGGCGGACTTAGCAAATTCAAATATGTAAGATACATATATTTGAATTATTAAATTCTCTTATTTTGCGAATTTATAAATTATCTACAGTAAAATTAATTTTGTTTGCAGGGAGAAAATTCGTATAAAATAATTTATGATGTACATCATTTTAATATTTGTCACAGAATTTTTAGATTTGTTTAACGGGTGCTAAATTACATGAATGAGCGTACGTTTCCTATTTTAATACCTAAAGATGTATTTCATAATTTGTACACCGTGTATGTATTATATATATATATTACAAACCGCACACACACACATTTATAAACAAATATTTTTCTTACATTTATATTCTAAATACTGAAAGTGTTTAAAATTATATTTCCATTGTTTTGGAATGTCATCATAGCTCTCATATTTCAAAACTTGACGTCTTTAATATTATCTTTATACACAGCTCTAAAATAATTAGAGAGGAATGATTTAACAAAATTAGGTAAACATTCTTCTTAGCTTGATTGAAATATTGCATAATTTTAATATCAAATATGAACCGAAATAATTAAATTTTGAAGAGAAAAATAAAATTCACTTTTGGCATTCAAAATTTCCCTTCCCAAAGAAAAGACGATATTGTGAGAAATTCGCATCATAGCTAATCTGCACAATGGGATACAAGACACTACATCCTAATATTTGGAAGTTGTAAATCATTTGAACAACCACTTTTGGAACAAATTTACTGTTGGCATTCGAATGCACTTGACACATCCACCGCGTTTTCCACATTGAAAAGTACTTTTGTACACAATACAGCGTATTAACATCTCACAAGATTTAAAAAAAAATCCACATCGAATGTTCATGCAGAAAACAATTTCGCCTTCCAGATTTCAAATAGCTGCGATTGTTAATGAACCAACAATTTTGAAGAGCGCGTTTTTTCGCAATAACGCAGTAAGACTTGCAATCGTACACAATGTATTTTGACGCTGCGCGATGGACGTTCTAATGGTTTTTGTTGTAAGACAGGACTTCTCATTAGATAATTGAACCGTACACATGTGTTGCAAGGGAAGAAACCAAGGCAATTTACAAGCATCGGTATTTGTGCAATAGGAAACGCAACAACCATACCCCGTCATTTGGCAGTGATTGAGATTGAATCTAGGGTTTTTTCTACACATATGAGACAACTAGGTCACAGGGAGCTACTACTCATGGAGCATGCAAATAACTATAATTTTAACACACTCGCATATAAGGGCGATTGAAATTCCACTTACACTTTGTGTATAGATCATAGTTGTGAATAGGAATTTTTCTCTTAAGACACTTTTTGCACACTATATCTTGTTGAAAAATGAATTTCATTCGGGAAATTTCTTAAAAAGTGAAAACAAAGTTATAATCTCATAACTCTTATATTCAATGATTTTCATACACTTATCACCAATAAAAGATCTATTATGTTCCTTCAAGCAATATTCATTTATATTTAACAAAAATTTTAATTTGAAGCATATGTTTCTTATATAATTAAAAAAAAAAAGCTTTTACATAAACCTTTTAATATTTTTATATTGCAATTTAAAAGTGCGTATACATTGCACGGCATTTCCATATATGGCTACCATAGTTAAAATTCTCTCATTAAAAATAAAAATAAATGCATAGTTATAAAAACTATATTTATATATAATCATGTAATCATTTTATTAAATAAAATTGAAGCTACAGTAGATACTCGTTTTTGCAAACTTTGTATGCACAGGTAAAATAGAAATATATAATCTTAAAACTTATTATTTTTTTTTTTTGCCAAATTTTTGTGTTCAAGAGCAAATATTATGAACTGTCTAAGAAACATGCGAAATAAAATTCTGACTTAACAACAATTTTATTGATTAAAAATCAGGCAAAGTAATCACTTATCTCTTTTGGTTTCACATTTTGATGTGCAAAGTATTTCACTACTCGTTTTGTAGAAAATCTCAGAACTACGTCATTTTCTTCTTTGATATCTCAAAGTTAATTTTTATTCTCATTCATTATTATCCTGAATCATTTAATCATAGATCAGTACTTAAGCACAAATTACATCTTAATCCACATTCATAAAATCATAAGAACCAACTTCAGCCAACAGTCTTTGTCAAAGTTCATAGATTCATAATTTATCTTCACTCAAGTTAACTGGTTAAAAACAAATGCGAAGGAAATAAAATAAAAGAGTTCACAAGAGATTTTTCAGAACTTAAATTAAACAGCAATTAAAATTATCAGTGTCAACGGGGCCATGTCAGGAAACAATCATTATTTTGAAATATCATGATTGTTCATAATTCCGAGGTTCATAAAAACGAGCGTCTTCAGTATTAAGTTTTGAAATTGAAAGTGGGAATAGTATACGGTTTGTTTAAACTTTTGATTAAAGCTGGATTGAACTTTTTATATGCATACTATGATGAATTATTTTGATATACATATATATATATGTATTTTTTTTTTTTTTTTTGTTACAGATATTTGATGCTGATTTACAACAATGATAAATTTCTAAGTACATTTTATAATATTTTTCATAAAAATATATTTTAATAAATTGTATACAATTAAAATAATTTGAATAATGTAAATTAAATTTTTATAATCATTGTGTGAATAATATCTTACTATTAAACCAATTATAATCGAATTTCAAAGCAAAGAACTATAAGAAATTAGAAGAGCTCAATCTATTCAAGATTCAATTGACAATTTATTTCAGTATATTTATCTATAATTCATAATATTTAACATATATGAAATACTTGCAAAATTTTTTAAATAAAGAATTTTCTGATTCGAAGTTGTGCACTGACTTACAATTTCGGTTGTATATATTTTTTAATCAATTTGTATATATTTCTTTGAAACAATTTTTAGGATATAAAGCAACAAAAATTATATCAAATAACATTAAAAAGAAAACTGATATATCTGATAGCATTCATTAAACAAAATTACCTTAAGAAAAAAAGTATTTGGACAGAAATTACTTTCTCAATGGGTTTTTTCTTCATTTTATTTTTTAATGTTTGTCTTTTATTATGATATTATTTTCATCGAACAATCAACACGGGCAGTTTTACATCATGGAAAATGAAAATCAAAATGCTATCAACAACCCATGAATTTTTATCCAAACATTTACGCCTTCTTTGAAATTGAAGTTTCTTTTAAATTGAGACTTTCACATTAATTAATCTTGTATGTTTTATTGCACTGCAAGTTTAATCAATTTATTAGTGAAACAAGTTAAAATGTTATCATAATTAGAATAGTTATTAGTATGAAACTAGTAAAAATAAATGGAAAATATTCAGTTTAGATATTTGGATGCAAGAATAACTTGATGATTAATATTTCCTGTGCACAAAGTTATTCAGGTATATTTTATACATTAGATTATGATAAAAATATTGATATACATCATATATTGAAAACATCTTTTTTTTTTAATTCCTAAACATCATTACTTTAACCACATGGAAAAAGCATTAAAATGTAATGGCTATCAACAAAATATATCAAAAATACATCCCTCAATGTCTTATTGCAAAAAAGATTTTAAAAAATCATAAAATTGTTAAGCATTCAGAACCTTAGGTGGTAGCCAAATAGTTTTAGTTAATATAATTAATGTATTTTAGGAAATATTTAGTACCAAAAAAATATAAAATCAGGAATAAAAACACAAATAATATTGCTTTGATTGTATTAAATAATGAGAACATGTAATTAAAAAAATTGTTTTTAAATATGTGCAGAGTAAAATAAAGAAGACCAAATAAAGTAACTAGGATTCTTGTGAGGAGTCAAGTGAACTATACTTATTAAAACTTTTTATAGTTTGGAAAAAAATAATTTAATTATAAACAGCAAAAAAATTATTTAAAAAACTCAATTAAAAATTTGTTGTCAGTAATATATATCACTGTTTTTCAGTTTTTGTTGCATGTTATATTTTATAGTCAAACCTCATTTTACAATTTATATAATATATACTAATCATTTTCATAAAACAGAAATTACTTTAAAATTAAGCAAATTTAAAAATAAAAGTAAATTTATACTTAATTAATCATCCAATATCTATTAAAAATCATTTAAATTTTTTTTCACTACAAACAACTTTCTTTATTCAAAGAATTGCCCCTTATTAAATTAAATGCTTCTCAAGTTTTAACACTATCAATATATTTTTGCCTATATTATTTTATATTCAAACGACCAAAAAACTTTAAATACCTACAATCAGAATCAAGGTATTACCCTTAATTCATTTCTAAATTGATAACAGTACTAAAATAATCTAATTCTAATGCAAATCAGTCTGCAGTGAAATATAAAATGTATCATCACTTTCTTTAGTGGTACATCTTCAAATGACAGTGATATTGCTGATTAGTAACTCAGCATCTCAGGCACAGTGTAATCGTACATTTCTCTCTTCAATAGCAAAATCAATGTACATGATTTCTCTCACTGTGTGAAAAGGAAATTTTGTATCAAATTTTTAAAAGGTCGAAAAACACTAGCTGGCAAAAGCAACTTCATTAACTTTGTTGCAACAGACAAGGAACACTGAATATTAACCAAGTAAAGTAATTTTTCATGCAATATTATTAATTAGGATTTTTAAATAGGAATGACAGGTGAACTCGCATACATGGAATTTAGTTTTAAAATCTAATTATTGGATAAATATAAAACTTATTGGCAGGCTAATTTTGCTGCTTTTTTGGAACAAAGCTACTTTATGCATTTTTTAATTAATATAAGGTATAGAATTTTTGACCAAACAAGTATGTCAAAAATAAACTTGATTTATAATTTAAAAATACCTCCATATTGTACATAATTCCACTTATAATACATAAGTATGTACATGTAGAGTAATTATAAAAAAATATCCAGATATATAAGCTCCCAGTGATCCTTCCATTCAATCAAAAAAACAAAGGGATTAAGATGTTATTTTCTATATGTCCATTTGATAAAGAGAACATAAAATATGAGAGCTTAATTATGATAAGTTTTTTTTTTTTTAAGCATCTTAGAATTACTTTTTTTTCTGATGCAAATTATATATATATATATATATATATATATATCAGCTAGAAATTTAGAGAAAATTAAACTTTTTTTAAGTATTTGTATTAATATGTAATAAAGTAACAACATAAAAATAAGCCTATATAAATGGGAGTTCTTTAATTACTATACCCTTTGCTCAAATATATGTTTAGTCATATGATAAATAATTATGTAGTAAAAAATAACTTTAAACTACTTTAGAAGCCATCAATTTAAAGATATATAATTATTGGGTATCATAACAGATGAAATAAGTACTTATTTTTCCATAGTGACTATTTTTTATTTAGCAGATATTTAATCATCTCTCCTGTACATCATTACATTGGCTAATGTATTCAAATAAAATATAATACATATATATAATTTACATAAACAAACTTTGCATTGAGCAATTATTCTAAGCTACAGCTTAAATTCAATTCTGAAACAGAATAAAAAGAATCACATTTTTTAGCACTTGCTCAGTTATTAAACATATTTACTTATGTACACCAACATATGTGATATGTACAGGTGAAAGAACAATGAACAACATGCATAAGTCACCCTTTCAGATGCATTCTTATGCCCAGCTTCTTTTGATTCTATGAAAATATTTATCTGTTTATGTGCATCATAAGATAATTAGTTGAAGTCTCTAAAATAAAATAAGGGCTACCTAGGAGCATGATTATTCATTAACAATGTTTGCCTATGAGTTTTAGGAGGCAGTTGAGGTGTTGAATGTGGTGGCGGCAGCAATGAAATTGCACTATCCAACACTCCAACAGATGTATGATGAGACACCGGGATAGGAGAAAGTGGAAAATGAGTATTTGATGTAGAGGGTGGAATATCATTCAAAGATGACTGCGATAAGCGTCGAGGAGTAGTTTGTGGTACATTGGCAACATCTAAAGCAGAATTTCTTCGAGGTAAAGTCACTTCACTGACTATGTTACTCCAACCACTGCCAGATGGTCGATGCACAGGTGGAAAATTACTTGCTGAATGCATTCGTGGTAAAGTTCCAGAGCCACAAGTTAAGTCCCTTCGGGGTGGAAGTGGAGGAGGACTAGTTTCCCGAGGTGGAAGAAGTGGTGCATCTGTGGCCTGCTTCGTACAAGGAGAGTTGTCTCCAATAGATGACTCACGTTTCCTTCTTGGAGGTAAAGGTGGAGGTGGTAATGAAGGAGGCAATGGTGGAGGTAAAGAAGTTGGGAGGCTACTACTAAAGAATGAAGGACTTGAAGGATAGCAGCTACTTGTCTCGGTTATAGCAATGGTACCTAAAAAAAGCATCATACTTTAAATTTCACATTAAGAGCAAAACAGAGGAAAATAAAAATCCAAATACGCAATATAAAATGAACATATTAAACATCCTTAACATTTTTTAAAATTAAGAACTTAACTAAGTAAAATAAAAACACCCCAGAAAGTTTTTTTTGTATATTTTAGGATGGATTCATATTCACATGCATGCATAAAACATGCTAAAGTCCAGTCAGTGATACTCTCATGCAAGAAATTCTCATTGAGAGTCTAATGATTCTTGTGAAGATTTAATATCTTGAAATAAAACCTAGAATTTCAATATTAATATATTTTAACAAAATATATTGATGCTGGGTATGAACAAAAAAATTGCAGTTAAAATAAGTATTTAAATGTTGTTTAATTCAGTACTTAAATGATATTAATTGAACAAAGAATTATTGACAAATACTTAAGCTTCAGTCACTGATTTGTGCTTTATTAAATCACTTAAAAAAATCAGAATGTTTAATATTTCTTTATTTATAATGTAGGCAAAATAAACAATACACATATAATCAGCATAATGGCAATTCATCTAATCAAACAAAATCAAAAGAAGCATTAATGTTATCCTCTAAATATAAATTTTTGAATTTATAAATAACATTCAATAATTATTTGGTTATTAAATTTAAAATGTTCTTAAAAGGAGATGCTGCTTTAATACATCTTATTCTGGTTCATATCTTAAATTTCTTTTAAAAGATATATTAAAAATAATTTATATTATTAAAAATCTTTTTTTCTACTCCTCTCAAACTTTTAGCCAACATCATGAAATAATTATGTACAATGTTCAAACAAGAAGGGGGCAGAAGGCAGATTATTTATGAATTGAAAATTTTAGAGTATTTAGGAAAATTCATAATGCTAAATAAAAAAGGTACAATTATCAAATTCAGTTTATTGTAACATTAAATGGCATAATAAAATAATTATACAACTTCAACAATTTTAAATTACTTTATACAAACTGCTTTGTGTGTGAATTTTATATATACCATTTCTTTTGAAACTTTACTTGTAACTTGTGGAAATCTGAGTGCCAGTTAAAAAATAGCTTTCCCTCATTCATCATTAATTGCTTGGAATGCTTCAAGTGAAAAGTTCTTTAATGGAGAAGAAAAAAAAAAATTGTATAAAAGAAGAGTCTCATCAACCCAATCAAGGCAGTACAAGCCTGCATTTATTCAGTTAAGATAGTATCCGATAGGAAAATAAGATCTAAGGGCCTACTTCACAAGTTCAGTTAGCATTTCATTATTTAAGAGATCAGGGACGCTCTTAGTTTTACTATTTCTTGCTTTATTGTAGAAGTTTCCATTTAAAACAGCTATGTATTAATTTTGAAGTCTCTGTAAATGGTGTTATTTCGTATAAACGAATTTGAGTTTGTTAAAATACATAGATGTTTATTTTGGCAGGCACAAAGTCTTTTTATTTCAGAATTGCTAATGTTAGCCCAAGCAAGTGAAGCATATGTAAGAATAGATATTACAGTGGAATTGTAAATTACTTTTTTCGATTTTATGCTATGTTTTGAATACTTTCTAAGAAGGTTGTAAAGTTAGCGGAATGATGCATTAGCTTTAGAAATCACTTTAGTGATATGATCTTGCCAAGTAAGTTTATTATTAATTACAATGCCAAGATAGGTAGCACTGATAACAATGGGAACTTCTGCATCAATTAGGATGACATTATTGGTAATTCTTTCTTTTTAATAATATGCATTTGAGATTTTTAAGTATTAATTTTGACCTTCCAGTTTTCAATATCTTATCAAAGTTAGCAAAAATTTTATTTTATAATAATTATAGTGTCATCAGCATAAAGTCCTGTAATGAAGTTTGTATCTTTTCTGTTGATAGGAAAGTCAGTAATGTAGAGGGAAGTAAAGAACAGGACTTAGAAGGCTTCTTTGAGAAACACCAGTTTGGATGTTTTTTCAGATGAGTAGACATTATTATAGTTGTTAAGTTCTTCTTTCAAGGTTAGATTTTATAAGTAAAGTAATGTCGATAGAAAAATTAAGTTTCATTAGTTTATTTAGGAGTCCAGTGCACCATACTCTATTGAAGGCATTGGCCTGTATCAATGAAAAGTAAAGCATAGAATTGCTTTAGATGTAAACCTTGACTAACAAATTCTAAAATTCTTAGTAATTGTTTAGTGGTGGAGTGATCTTGGTAGAATCCATATTGTTCAGGGAAGAAAATATGCAAAAGTAGCATGATTCTTAGAAGAGTAATTTTCATAGATTTTACCTAAGCATAAGAGTAAATTAATAGAATAATTATCAGGAATAACAAGTTATTTATTTGGTTTTCGAATCATAGTAATACTTGCTGTTTTCCAGAAGGACAAGAAACAGTTAAGTTTAAGACATGCATTGAAAGAATTTTGTAATGCATTAGAATAATTTTTTATCATGTTGTTTGTTATTTTATCAATGCCAGGAGCATTTCTTTTATTTAATTTTTGAATAACATGAAGAATTTCAATAATATTAGTACTTTCAGTGCTAATAAGTGGAAGATTTTCTTGAAAAATATTTTTACTTTCTCTACAAACAGTATCTTTAAAATCTTCATTACAACGATGAATATTTTAAGTGAATTGACTCTCCATTGAGTCTGCAAATGCTTCATTGTTTTTCATTTGAATGAACAAGACCAGAAAGTCCATGTAAAGGTCTGTTTAAGGTAACATTTTTCTTAGAGTTTCAGTCATTTTCAAAATAGAATTATCTTGAAAGTTACAATTATTAATTTTATCTTCACAACTATTGAGGTAATTTTCAATGCATTCCTTTTTGATGATGGCATTAAGTCTTTTTACTACTCTTTTGATGTTTGGATCTGCATCTTTAAAATCCTTTTTTTTTAAACCAAATTTCTTTGTTTAATAATATTTCTGATATCAAGTGGTAGTTTCATATAGTCTGGAGTGTGTCTAGTTTAATACTTGTAGAGTTTTCATATGCTTCAATTATTTTATTAGTTATTTTTTTGTAAATTTCTTCATTTATTCTAATTTTGTTTTAGAAATCATAAGCCTTGATAAATTAAAGTAAAATATACCAGTTGTAATTTAACCATATTTTTAAATATTATTCATAAGTTACATTGGACCATGTTCCAATAATATTAAGTGAATTAGCTGATAAAACTAGTTTCAATAATGATTTTACTTTAATTGTATAGGATTTCTGAAACTACTGTTTCATACTGATATGTACCATTTATTTAAATAAAATTTCATTAATTTTATAGTTAAAAAATGCACACATAAAATCCAAAATCCATATAATTTTTATAAATACATTAATAATGTTTTTTTTTTTTTTTTTTTTTTTTTACATATTGAATATTTGTTTCAAATGGTTATAATGAAGGGACAGCAAAGCATTTGAAAAAATCCTTTTAAAAAAATTTAAGTTAACTATCATTTCATAATATTCAATCGTGCTTAAACAATTGCAAGACTCATAACTAAAGTATGCATAAATTCAATTCATTATTTTCTGTTTTGTTCCACTGAAAAATTTCACCAATCAAAACAATTTTAAGCATAACTTGATTTTATAATTAAATTTCTATTAATTGTAAATGATAAATTTAATATTCTAAAACTATAATAAGTGTAAAATATTACACAATTTATAATCTTAAAACTAAAATAAGATGATTTTTCTTATCTCAAAATTTCCAGTATATTTCAAAGTTCGAATTATTTAGGAATAAAAGAATTTATTCCTAAATAATTGAAACTTTGAAAATTGATTGCATGCTACTTCTGAAATTTTTTAATTTAAAATTTTGTAGTTGTAACAAACTAACACACAAGTTGCAATTTTAAGCAATCTGTTGTAAACAAAATTATTCTTTGATTAAAATAAAACATGTTTTACATTATTAAAACATAGGAATTTATAAATTTTAACACACACACACACACACATAGCTTCATTAATTAGAATTTTGATTAGATTTTCTCAAAATATTAGAAATTTCTTGCTATTTATCACACAATTGAGCAAAGCATAACATTGCTATATTATACTGACCAGTAAAAACATTCAAAATTAAGTAATTTTATTTTTTTTTAAAAAATACATTAGAAATTTAGACAAAAATTACAATAAATTTAATAAATTTCATATTTGAAAATTAGATATAAAAACAATGATACTAGAAAGCAACATTGCATTAAATCACCTAAGCAAATATGGAATTGACAGAAAACTTCAATTTAAAAATAATAAATTTTTTGTATCTAAAATTTATTAAAATACTACGTAAATCGTTTTTTAGAAAATTAAAGTTTGTGTTGGTATGAATTAAATTTAATTTTTCATAGAGAATAATAGATCAAGTATAACACTAATGCAATATTAAATTTTTGTATAAAATTATAATTACATTATCTCCATTTCTGTAGAGATCTTTTTTTCCAATCAATTTTATAATAAAGATTTTTTTACCCGTATGTGGTTGCTAGTCCACCATTGGGTACCTCCCCAGGTGGCAGATAGGGAAATGCTTCCCATATGGGTGGTACCGGGGAAATGAAATACCCAGGGCGGACCAAAACTAGCATGCAGCATCTGTCTCAGAGTGAGAGGCTTCTACAGCGTCTGTTTTCCATGTTAGGAGCGGCTGGATTTTGGGGGCTAAATCATACTTCAACCTCTGGTGCCACAGATTTTCGGGTCCTTGAAGATACTCACTTACTCTTTACCATGACACAATATTTTTAGTTTTATGGGGGTTGTCTAGCCCAGCTAGACAACCTGGGATAAGTAACAACAACAGATTTTTTAAAACACTACCGAAATATTTTCCCAGTATTAATATAATACTTTACTGTAAATACAATTAGGATAATTCAAACATTATTTTATTTAAATACTTAAAAATATAGTTGATGTAATATCTATTTCATTAATTATCGTAAATGTTAATAATGATAAATTTCTCGACAGTAATCTTAGAGCAATTTATGGTGCAAACTGTCTTGTAAATATTAAAAAAAAAAAAAAAAAAAAAAACAACAACAACTTGTAAATCATTCATTATTTTGCAAAACCTTTATATTTATAAAAAATTAAAACATAACTACCATAATAAAAAAAGCCTGCAAATTGCAAAATCTAAAAACTTTCTTCAGATTTAAGTTCTATACAATTTTCAAAGTGAAAAATATTTAAAATGCAATGTATATTTCATATTTAATGTTTCAAGGTGTTATTAAAATTAAAACTAATTCCATCAATATAATATTTGATATTCATAAAGCTTTGAATTAATAAAATAATGCAAAAATATCATAAATGTAGCAAAGAAGAAAAATCGATTTTATATCATCAATGGAAGGGATTAAAATAGGAACTTCTGAAAAAACTAAAAAAATTAAATTTTCTAGCTTAAATCAGGTAGTTAGGGCAAAGTAAAAAATTTCTATTTAAAATTGCCAAATGATTTTTATTATTCAGTTACTGGAAGATAAACATTCCTTTTCCTTTTATCAGAGGCAAGTTTTAGATGAATAAATGTTTACAAATATTATTTGATTTCTTTCTACAACAGGAAAATTGCTTATTTGGCAATCAATAAAAATTTTCAAATTCCTTACCTCCCCCAATCAAAACAGGAGCAAATATGCTATGGTCGCTATTGAAGCCACTTGCTGAATAAGGAGGCGTTAATGGAGTAGAAGGATTTGGAGGCGTTATTACAAATGACTGAGCATCTTCATCATCTTGATTAATGTGCGTACTGCTTATACTAAAACCTCGAGAATCAGATGGCAAACTAGTTGGATGGTGACCAGACCGAGAAAGTCTGGGTTTGATACCAGGTGACTTCAGAGGTAAATCAGGCCATTTACGAGGCTGAAATAAGGAAAAAATAGTAATTCTTTTATTTGAAATACATATTTCAATACATACTTAAAATATAGTAAATTATTAATTTTATGAACTATTTACTTTTATCATGTTATATATTTATGAAATATTGGAAACAGTTTTTAAGAAATATGAAAGTGAATATTTCTTAACTTTCAGTGATTAAACCATTTAAAATTTTCTTTGAGTCAGTAAGAAGACATTATACAAATTTTTTAGAACTATTATAACTGTTAACTTTTCCATTTTCATTAATTTTGAAATACATTAATTGGGATATTGGTATAAATGTATGAAAGAAAAAAACATTGAAAAAAATTAATATTATGAAATATGAAGTAAAGCAATCAATAAAAACCATACAGTAGTAGCCAAAATTTTGGAAATTTTTTTAAAATTCAGGGTTTAATATTTTTTGATATATTACAATAAATCTCCAGAAAAATAACCTAATTAAGAACTCAACACAGTAAAATATCTTTCCATATCTGCAGTCTTATAAAAACTAAAAGAAATAATAACCTGCAATGAAGTACCTTCCCTTTCAGATACTTTGTTTTGATAGTTAATCAGGTTACACCATATGCTCTACCTGCATTTGTTCAATAATATCAAAAGCAGAAATAAATACAAAATTCTATATATATAAAGGAAAAAAAAATACTGACTACTACAGAGTTGCAAAAATGTAATTAGAATTTAAGTTCATCTTGCTTCCAGTAATCGAGCAAAAAGTTTGAATTTTTATACTCAACATCAGTAAAATTTGTATTTTGTCAGTCTTTAGACAATGGGTGTGGCTTTTTTTCTTTTTTTAAATATTTATCTTTGGGGATATGCATAAACTAATTATTAGAAAGAACTACCAATGTATGGCATATTTAAACCAGTGACTGAAGACAGGAATATATCCACTTCTGTTCTTGAAGATAGAACTTGAAGATAGAAGCAGTTTTGCGGATCATATTTTTCGTTCAGCATTAAAATGTAAACTTTTATGAATTCATGTGTAAATGTTTAAGAATTAATATATATCCAATTTTGTTGCCAGTAGCCTGTTGTTGCTGCATGCCCCCGAGGTAAGCAGCACTAGGCCAGGTCCATGAGCTCCATGAGGACTAGGCCAGCAACTCATGGTGCTGGACACACTTCAAGAAGTCCAGCACCATGAGTTGATTTTCGATCATATCTCTACCAGAGATACTAAGGTATTGAAAAATATGTTCAGGAGAAGCCTGTTTATTTAAACACTTAGAGCAAATTTTGAATTTCTTCGTATCCTTGATGAATTTTAAGTTACTAAAATGGCCACTTCTGAAACAGGTTATAGCCGTTTGGCCAGTAGTCTAGTTATTTTCATTACAGTAATTTTAAACCAACAAATCTTTGAAATCATACTTCTAAATTTCTTCAGGATTTCATGCTTCTCAGTAAATAATTAAAATTTCTAAATAGAAAAGGAAATATAAGCAATGTGTGTATGTATGTATATATATATATATATATATATATATATATATATATATATATATATATATATATATATATATGAAAGCTATGTAAACTAAGAATGAACCAATGAAAAACTTGAATTTGTAAAATAGCAAAAATATAATATAAAGAAAAAGAACTCAGAAAAAAAGTGCATACCTCATGCAAAAGTTTATGGATTTAAACTTCATTAGTTAATACTTAACTTCTATGTTCAGAGATCAAATATCTTTACATAAATTAAAAATGTTACACACACACACACACATATATATATATATATATATATATATATATATATATATATATATTACACACAGACAACCCTCTTTTCAGTTGGTAGAAAGATTAGAAAGGTAAAGGAGGCACACATTGTAACTGAAGAATTCAGAATCGACAAATATTGTTTAGCATGCTTATAAGCCTTCCAAAACCACTGGTAGCGCTGCTAGTGACTACATCAAGAAAATAATTGCATGAATAAGAAATTTTTCTTTTTTTGCCTGTAGAAAAAGTCTGTAGCCAGCTAGCAAACATTATTGTTCAAAAACTATATACAGCAACTGCATGCCAAGTGTAGCAGTTGATAGTGCTCAGATGTCTTCATAAAGATCGCCTATTCACCTTCGCTATTGAACTGAGAATTCCTCTGTTGGGTATCGTCATCACCATTTAGATTAGTGCAATGAACACAACTGGATATCAAATTAATGGAATCGAATCCTCTTTATGGGTGACAGTCATTTCAATGCTACATGTGATTCTCAATGCCATTTGATTTGGAGAAAGGTTGAGACACGACTTCATCGCAGTAACACCAAGAAATAAACTGTTACAATTGTTGGTTCTGCAATTGCAGATTGATGTTGTAAAGAGGTGATCATGATTAAGGTTTATACAATAAATGACCACATGGAATTCCAGTTGTTCAACAGCTATTAAAAATAGAAGATATCACTCTAATTGACTGGCCAGCTTATTTCCCGAATTTAAATCCCATAAAACATGAGTGGGGTGCTTTGGGAAGATGTCTTGTGGTAGTGGATAATCAATATATAGTCCTGCAAGTGAGAAGAGCCTGAAAAGTGCAATTGTGTATAGCAAGGGGTGACAAACATTGTGGTTTATGTCTATATGACTTCAGGTGCCTTTTGGTGTTTCTAATCTCTAAATGACTTCAGGTGTTTGGTTCAGGTGCCTTTTGGAATGCTATATCTCTTTCAAATATGACTTCTGCCTCTAAGAGTATAATGAGCACAAAAACTAGAAATCTACTTAATGTCCTCTTTACAGACACAAGTGTCATTTCAACACCATAAACAATTCTCAATACCAGTTATTAGTAGAGGCTGGGACACTGTTCCATCTCAATAATATTACAAGAGGTGCCATGGAGTTGTCATCTAAGGAGTCATTATGTTGAATGGGCAGCCTGGGCTCAATGATTTGGACAAAAGTTCCGTAACTAGAAATTGTTATTATAAGGTGATCCTTCCCCATGTGTATCTGTTTCAATGTGTTCTATGAAAATATTTCAATTTTTATGGATGACCATGCAAGGTCAAACCAGATTCTACTATTCAGCAGCTATTGGAAAGAAAACATTACTTAATTGGATAGGGAAGCATAATCCCCTGATTGGATTCTCATAGAAGATATGCATAGTAGAGCTCAATTACATTTTCTGAAAAAATTATTTTCAAAATGTTTAACATGTCTTCATGTACTTTTGTTAAAACATAATACTGGCATTCTTTGATACATAAGATGTAAATTAGCCAACATTCTAATCTGACAAAAGAATAATTGGCTCTAATCATGACAAATCCTAAATTATTAAATTTTAAAAGACTTCCTTTTAAGAATTTTTTTAAAATTTT
The DNA here is from genome assembly GCA_030067965.1 of Latrodectus elegans. Lineage (NCBI taxonomy): Eukaryota > Metazoa > Arthropoda > Arachnida > Araneae > Theridiidae > Latrodectus > Latrodectus elegans. The sequence continues at coordinate 36,220,183 of CM057813.1, forward strand.
ATATTAATTTGCTGGCATTCCCCTCTAAACTTAAAATATATTTACTATTTATGGACTGCCTTGGCCTTGGTTTCAATATCAAAGTAATTTAATATATACAATTAGCTTATGTATTTATTTCAGTTATCTACTTAGTTTCCCTTTAATATTTTTTTTTCATTAAAAAGTAGTTTATTTTATTTACACACACAATTAAAATTATTTTTTGTTAATATTTATAATTGAATAACTTTCTAAACTTTTATTAAGTTAAATACTGCTAGAGCATATGTTGTTAGAAATATTTAGCTTTCATAATACCAATATCAAATTAAATTTTATTAATTTGCTGGCATTCCCCTCTAATCTTAAAATATATTTACTATTTATGGACTGCCTTGGCCTTGGTTTCAATATCAAAGTAATTTAATATATACAATTAGCTTATGTATTTATTTCAGTTATCTACTTAGTTTCCCTTTAATATTTTTTTTTCATTAAAAAGTAGTTTATTTTATTTACACACACAATTAAAATTATTTTTTGTTAATATTTATAATTGAATAACTTTCTAAACTTTTATTAAGTTAAATACTGCTAGAGCATATGTTGTTAGAAATATTTAGCTTTCATAATACCAATATCAAATTAAATTTTTAGACATCAAAAAACATTATTTATGTTCTTAAATAATAAAATCAAAACTTCTAATTTTTAAATCTGAAATATAAGTAGAATTAAAAAATATTTATAACTACTATTGAAGAAATAAACACACTTTCATACAGTAATATACATTTATTAAATATATTAAATTCAAAATATTTATCTTTTAAATGCAATTAATTTTATGTTAATAACGATTGACTTTCAACCTTTCATAGTAATTTCATTAGACTTTTCTAAATAAATTATATATTAGTGATTGTTAGTGAAATTTTTAAAGTTTTGGGAACATTATAAAATTAGCTGTTTTCTTAACTATTTTATAATCAATTAAAAAAATGTTTTTATAAGCATCAAAAATACTGTTATGGCTCATAAAATAAGAATATTACTTATAAACACACCAATTGTATTAATATGCATCTCTCATTCAAGCAGAAATTTATTATTTCTTGAAACATAAACATTACAAGTTTTCTAAAACTGCTGCATTGTTGAATGTCAAAATTTTCATCATTATTTATGCAAAATAAAAATAAGTACTTACAAATTTTGGGGGTTGTTTACAGCCACGAGGTTCAATTTCAAGTGATTTATTATATAGATAGTCATTAAGTTCTTTTTCAGTTCTTCCTTCCAAGGGATCAATATTTTCAAGAAATCTCTACAAGGAAAATTGTAATTTATAGGTTCTTATTTGTGTATGATTTAACACACATAAGTTCACACTAATTTACTTTACAGAAAGTCTATTAGGTAAATATTCAAAATTTTAAAAGACAGTAGGCACATAATTTTTAATTCTCTTAAATAATTGTGTTAAGTAAGAAAGTCTCAACTAAACAAGGGACATATTAATAACACATCTGTTAGCTCTAAAAAAACTTAGCATACGATGTCAACATTTTAAGAAATATGATATAACAAAATAATAGACAACACATTTTTTAACTTTATATAAAGATAAGTTTTATTATTAATTAAAAGGATAACATTGTTTTTACATTCCTTCACTTTTAAAATTGATAACCTTTTTACGAAATTCACAACATGCATTTTATAGTAAAACAATATTTTAAACATACATAAATTTTTCACTTATATTAATGATATCGATTATAAACTTAAGTTTGAGGAGATTTTGTTGTGGTGTTTCAGAGTTTAAAAAAGTTTAAATTGGTGCTGCAAAAAATAAAAAATATTTAGTAATAACTTAAGTAATAATTGGAACTTGCTTTCTGAATTTCATAAACTTAAAATTTCTGTCACAACAATCATTGTTGCCATCAATTGGTAAATTATTTTATTTAATTGTAAGGGTATTATCATTAAAAAGGAAAACATAATTATTTTCTTGCATTTAGGAAACTTGTAATACATTAAAATATTTTTATTTATCAATATTCATGATAATTTTCAATAAAAAATATAACAAAAAACAGTAATTAGATTTTTGTATTATTATAACAAGTTTGTTCTCAAGTTTAGTTTAAATAGTAAACCACTTTCAATCTATGCAAGACAGTGGATTTTATTGAATTAAAATTACAACCTTGGAGGAGGAAGGGGGGGGGGAGAAAGAAAAACCCAGTAGATTCTACTGATTTTGAGGGAAAAAATCATGAGATACTAAAAGGGACATTTTTGTTTGAAACAGAATGTTTAAAATGGTAGTATGGCAAAAAGACAGTTTTACTCTTCAGATTATACATTCTGAGAATGATTATTAAATTCATATTAATATATTTTGCGTTAAACTTAATATTTTAATAAAATATTCAGCAATCTCATAAAGTAATTATGATAAATAAAAGAATATACTAGATGTAAAAAAATAAGCATTAATGAATTTATGTTCCAATATTTATTTCATAAGGCAACTTTTACTAATTTAGTGTAATTTATAACTATTAAACTTCTAAAAAATTAGATAAAAACATAAAATACATTACAAAATAAATTTAATTCAGTGACAAATACTTCTAAGAATATAGAAATTATCAAATATTTTGTCCATAAAAATCATAATACATTTCAAATTTGAATAACTCATGGCAATTTATCTTTTTCCTACATTGCTGATTTAACATCTTTTAGAAATGAATTGCTGAAGTGCTGTTTGAAACTATTTAAGCTACTAAAACAACTGAATAGATTTTTTATCTGGAAAAATTTCGGTTATTTTTAATTTTTTCATTGAAATTGCCAAAAATCAGTATATTTTCTTACATTATTGGGAAATTGGGAGAAATGATGAAAAATCAGGAGTTTCTCAATAAAATCAGTAGAGTAGGCGGCTATGAAATTATGAATTGATATTTAAGACCAGGATATATAAAAGGAATATGAGTTTACATTGACAGGAACAAAGCAATACAAAATGTTTAATGATTTATAAAAGCACTGATACTAAAATTGTTTTTAAATTACATAGACATGAAAAAATTTCAATAGTCAACAAATCTCATATTTATATCTGGTCCAAAATGGGCTAGCACCTTCTTTAGAAGATTGCTCCATCACATTCTATTTTATATACTTGTGCACCAAATCCTTTCTTTGATAGGCAGAAAGTCAGTCTCCATCAACTATCCATCTAATTTTGTCATTTGGGTCTATCCTCTTTTCTGCTTGTAAAAGCTTTTAATAAGAAAGTTTTTTTTAAAGGAGGAATTATAATCAATTCTAAATATGAGCCACCAAGTTCACCTAATTTGTTTTAATAAATTTTATAATATTTAGCTCTCTATAGATTTTATAGAACTCAAAGTTATATCATCTTCAAACATTGTTAACTTTTATATACCAAGAAGAGTTGCAGAAATTCTCTTTTAAAAATGGCTATTTTATGTTTTTCAGCTTTAATTCAGGTTCAGGTCTGTTATAGAAAAGTATACATCTAATTAATGTTTTATATAGCAAAAATTTTGCATTTCTGGGAATACCATGGATTTACAAGATTATTTTAGTCAGCAAAAAACTTTATTTGCATTCATTAGACGGCACTAAATTTCCCTGACTATAACTGTCAGCAGTAATCATAGAAACAAAGTAAAGTAGTAAATAAAACATAAATTCATCAGATCCAATTTCTTAATGAGATTCACAGGAGGTTCCATTACTTACTACAGGATTCAACAAATCTATCCGTTTGAATAGTTAATGATATTACTATTATAATTAGGGCTCCGGTTTAAAAATAACAAAATTTTTACATTTCATAAAATAATTACATATTTCAATTATATTTCTATACTCTAAGAGTTGCAGGCTTTGCCAGGCTGTTGGGAAATATTATAACAGTTAGAATGGTGAAGTGGCTGCTGTACAGTTAGCACTTAGAAGAAATCAGAAAGGGTAATGAGAACAACATAGTATTTTTTAGACTCTCAGGCCACCATCAGGTCTCTCTCTTCAATTGCTCCTAGCAGCATTGGGTCTGTTTATCTCTGTCAGGTGGCCATTAGTTCTCTACTAAAAGAGAGACGTCAAATCATGCTGCAATGGATACCCAGCCACTGTGGTAATGCGGGAAATGACGCAGGTGACAAATTGGCAGATGTTGGCTCAGATCTATAACAACTTCTCCAGCTTTGGAGTACCATACTGTTAAAAGGCTTATTAAGTCAAATATAGCCTCCTATCGTAGAAATGTTTACAAGATGTGCACAAATGGGTAAACATGGGCTTCCTTACTAACAAAGCCTATTCCATGCAACCTCCACAGAGCATTGGGAGTGGCTAATTTTCGCCTTAAAACTGGGCATGATTACCTGCAAAAACAGCTTCACTGTTTGGGCTTGAAGGATTCTCCAATCTGCCCTCATTGTGGACTAGAGGATATGACTGGACCTTTACACTTGCCCTGGACTTTTGGACATCGCAGTAAGAAATTCTGCGGAAGAGGACATTTTATTCACCTCAAGATTGTATAGGGGTGCCTGACAGAGACTGATGGTTGAAAAACCAAAGTCGGGCATAGGATAAAAAAAATTATATTTCTATACATGGAAAAATTTTGAAAACTTGTTTTTATAGAATAATAGTTTCAAATCATTGTTCCAACAATATGTTAACTAATAAACTTGGGAAAAAAACTAAATAATGCATTAATTAAACAAAAGAAAACTATCAAAGCTTGAAAAAAGTAAGTTTCCAGAAAAACAACACAGAGCCTGTAATTAATGTGGTATAAATATGATTATATACATTCTTTCAATATTAATAGAACTGAAAAAAAAAACCCTTATTTACAGAAGAAATGGTAGTGGAAATATTTAGCAATTTAATTACATACAGTATTTGGCGAATTTAATTACACATTTAACGGTAAAAAATACAAACCCTTATATCTGGTTGAGTTGTCAAGCAATATGGAAGATTCTGATATTGCTGTATTTCACCTGTAATTTCTGCTACTTTACGACGTTTACTGAAGTTTATCAAACCATCAACATTAGGAATAAAGTCTGGATTACCCTCCTCAATATGAAGAATATTAGTTAAGTACATACCTAGTTAAAAAAAACAAAAGCTTAAAAACAACAGATTTTAGCATATTTTTTCAGAAAAATTATCTTTAATCCATTACAAGCAAGAGTTTTATGAGTTTTAATCTACTTTTTTCCTTATTTAATAATGAACTCAACTATACCAATAAAATAGATTTTTATTTGCTTCTTTTCATTGAAAAAACTAAATTTAAAAATCATTAAACTGAAATTATAAAATATTGAAAAGGTCTAGTAGTAACAAATTTAGCTTCAAAATTAATTAAATTTCAAATTTACGAAAATCAATCATTCAGATAATATAAAAATCATTTACTATTTGTTTGAGTTTAGAAAAATAATAACTTAAGCTGATTTTTTTTTTTTTACCCTAGCAGAGTTTTATTTATTCAGATTACATAAAAATCAAACATTCTTGTAATTTCAATCATTTTTTTGAATATACAAATAGAATTATATTGAAATTATGCAATAAATATTATATTCAGTTCAATTCTTTTTGGCAGAAAAATTTGTTATATCAGTTATCACAGATATTTAAGATAATTCAACCTTGCTTGAGTAAATATTGAATTTACTATATTAGTTAGCTTAGTTAAAATTTTACTTTCAAAACATGCTAATCTCATACAATGTAAAGTAGTATTTATAAAATTATAAGAAATTAAGATTTTTATAATAATAATACAGATATACTTTTTTGTAAAATTTTTTATTTTTATGTGATGTAAAATGTGATTAATGGACATAGCACTAATGCCTAATTTCTTAGCTAGTTCTTGAAAAGTTTAGTACTGATTTTCTTCCACAAGTTTTCCCACGTCAGCCACACTAACATCAGTAAGCCACCCAGAGCACTTTGCTTCTTGAATGTCAATTCTTGTTATTGAACTTTTTGTATCAAACTTTCAGTGTCATACGATACAATAGTTAGTACTTAAAGCTGTACAAATGATTTTATGATATTCTGTAGCTGACATTTTGCAACAGAACTGAAAGTAAATCTAATTTGATGCACGATAATTCTGTTCAGAAAACTTGTACTGAATGATAATGATGTTTTTTTGAATCTCCCCACAGCATTTTAAAGCAACTCTTTTCAAATATTAAAAGTCGTCCGACAAAATATAAACAAATATATAAAAGTAAACTGTACAGACAATATTAGCAGCAAAAAAACTTTAATTTTAACATAATGTATGCTAAGATCAGGGAATTAATTTAAGATTTAAAATACTTGTAAGTTTGAGTTATAATCATTTATATTTGAGTTTCAAATCAAAATTTATCAGACTGTTAAAGTGTATAAGATGGTACAAATAAAAATTCAAATTGAAATGTGTGTGTGTGTGTATATATATATATATATATATATATATATATATATATATATTTAACATTTCTATTTCTTAAAAAACCAGAGACAGTATATATAGCTTAGCAAAAATATAAATTTCTTACATACTTAATAAGAAATAAAACATTAAAAAGCTACTAATATATATAAGGCCAATTTACCAAATCAACTATAACAAAAAAAGTTTATCATTCCAGGACTTTAATTTTGATATTAACCTCTTGAGGACCGCCGTCCCGAGAATGAAGCGCACTCACGGGACCGAACGCTCCGAAGTGGAGCCTTCGCCACCGGCCCACGCATTTTTAGCAGTTAAGCCTACTTTTACAAAAAAATTCGTAGAAAATCATCATTTTAATAAAAAGACTCCAATTTTACAAATTATATATATATACTGTATTGCTACTTAATACTATTAAAATAAAAAATATAACGTTAATACAAATGAATGAAATATGCAAAAAACTAAAATTATTACTATGCACAGGAAAACAAATACTATACACAATAAAACAAAGCTACAAATATTACAAACACGAAATATAAAAGAGGAAATTAAGAATAATAATAATAAATTCTGAATAAAATCGAAATTTAAAAATTCTGCTGTGTGTGATATATTTCGAAACAAGGATCCACACAGAGTCCAACATTGCATATTTTGCACTCATAATATGATGTTTGTTTTTGATTTTTTTTAGCACACACTACACATCTTCTTCAACTTTTATTTCCTTTCCCATCAATATAAATTTTTGGAAAATGTCTACCAGTTAGACGAAATGGTTGAATGCCCGGTAATTTTGGACCAGTTTTTGAGCTTCTTGGTTTTGCGAATTTTTCTATTATTTGATGAATAACTCTGGATCTGAATTCCAAAGCAGATATTTTCGCCTTTTACCTTGAATATATTATGTTTGCATTTAAAAGTGCCATATCTAATAAACCAAAAACAGCTTTTTGTACCATTTTACGGTTTTTCTAAATGCTGGATAGTGATGAATAATGGAGTCGCCAGTGTCAACACCTCCCATATTGTGATTATACTCCACAACGAGTGGCTTGAAAATGTCCTTTCCAGTCTTTCGGTCTTTTTTACCAATTGGCACAATAACGTCGTCATGTATAGTTGATAACATCAGCACTTTTTCTTTTTGTCATTAAAGGCAAATAAATTCACTGAATTTTTTTGCAAAACTACAGTTCCATCCTTTTTGATGTCAGGAATTACTCTTGGCATGCCTTTTCTGTGCTTCTTGACAGTCCCACACACGTTTGTTTTGTTTTCAAGAAGGAAGGACGCAAGATTCGGTGAAACGAAAAATCGATCCAAATATAAGTTATATCCTTTACCTGACAGAGTCGACAGTAACGTTTTGACAACACGCTCACCGTATAGACCTCCAGTTTGTAAAATCTCCGTATCACTTCCAGTATATATACAACAGTTCCATATATAACCCGTCAGCGATTCGCATAATTAATATATTTTAATTCCATACCTCGACCTTTTTGAGGGTATGTACTGGCGAAAACTTAAACGCCCTTTCCATCCGAAAAGAGTTTCATCAATACATATATTTCTTTCAGGCGTAAGTACCGACTTGAAATTTTCTATAAGTACGGTTAGTAGCGGCTTAATTTTCTCCAATTTTTTTGCTTGAGGATTGGAAGTGAAATGCAGGAATCGCATAATTTCTAAAAATCTGTTCCTTGACATAGCCATACTAAAAAATGGTGTTGGAAATATGGCATTTGTGGAAAAATACATTTTTAAATTCGGTTTCTTAATTATGCTCATTAGAATTACTAATGCCAGAAAAATCATCAGTTCATCACTTGTCACGTTCTGGAACGACTTGGTAGGGCAGCTAGTTGAGGGTCCAGGTTCATTTTGTTTCTTTTCGAATATTTTTTGTGCAAAATCGTTTGTTTCATTCACAATGACATCTATAATTTTGTCATCAAAAACAGATTAAAAATCCAGTTCACTAACTGTTTGCACATTATTTATATTTGGACCAGTTCTCTCTGAAAAATTCATCTTCGTAACGATTTTACTTTAGAAGACCAACTTTTGCAGGTTCAGAGCAAGCATCCTCTTCATAATCATATTCCTCTGTGTCTGAGGAATATGAACCTTCTGATTCACTGTTATAAGAAATATCACTATCACTATCGTCACTAATCTCAGAATCACTTTCATTCATAATTTTACTTATTTCACTCTCAGTTAGGTATCTCGGTCTCTTAGCCATGGCTGACGAATTGAAAATGAATATAATCCCATCACATGCCCCAAAATTTCTACGAAACACACCAATAAAAGCCGCCAAAACCGAACACCACCCATAAATATTTTACCCCCTTTGCAATAATCCGCTGGATGTACTCCCCATATTCTCCTAACGAAAAACAAAGCAATAAACAAGAACGTCGTGTCCCTTTAACTCACACGTGCTCTTTCAAACAGCTGTGTTTCTCAGTTTGTTTATATTAACAGATCTCTCAGTCGAGAGAACCACCGAACAGAAACTAACACCCATACATGAAGGTCAGATGCCGTATGCCTCGACCGTTGTAAAAACCGTTGCAGTTTAGCGCCATCTGTAGGATTTAAAAATTCAAACACATCGTTCCGTTTTCAAAATACGCATACGCGACGCTGGGCCCACAATGTTTATCGGAGCGCGTCGCGTGGAAGGAGCGCTGGGCTGATGAGTGTGGAATTGTTGCGTCGCGCATACGAGACATTGGTCGCGAACGGGTTAACAGCATTTATTTTAAGTGTGTTTGAATTGAATTATTTATTTATTGATTAGTAATGTAATCTCAAGTTTCTTAGTAACAGAAATCTATATCCAGAATAAAAAAGTAGCAAGCGAATAAATATAACAGCACAGTCACTTATGTCACAGATTTCATTTCAGTTTATCATCATAAGAAAGAAGGTTTTATTCTTAAAAGAAAAATAGCATGGAATAAAAATATTTAAGCCAACTAAATTGTTGTTTCACAATAAATACTCCTTACATTAATTTATTTTTAATAATGAATAACATAACTAAAATACATGTTAAAAAAATTTAAGAAAATTTCAATTTGTCATATCTCACCAAAGAAAGGAACACAAGGTGGATTTATAGATCTTAATTTTTCTTGGTACTTCTTAAAATGATCAGAATTCAATTCTTGAGCTTCTTCAAGAGATTTTTTTAAGCTATATTTTACATTCTACAAAAAATAAGGCATTTATATTAAACATTTTTATAAAAGATATTCATTATTTTTTACAAGATTAAAATAAAATATATGCAGGAAAAAGGCAACAAAATTATATATGTATTTATTATTGAAATTAAATAACAAATACATAAACATAAAACTGAAAAAAATTCTTTGTAATCATTTGATAACATTAAAATATTTTATAAAAACAATATAGGATTTTAATTTTTTAAAAATTGCTGTAAATTATTAAAAATTTACCAGCAAATTTTTTATTAAATTACAGTAAATTTCAGAAGTAAGCATATTTACACATATATCAATGAAGTAAACTTTTATCATAAGAAAGATTACATGAATTGAAAAATATTACAAATAGTTCTCAATTTAACATAAACAACAATTTTATTAATTACAAGCATTTCAGGAAACACTGATTAATCATTTTTAATACATACATAATACATTATTAATGTAATGAAATTATTATTTCAGATTATATTAAAACTACTACATCACATTTAATAAACATTATTATTAATATCAATTCCATTTACATTATTAAAAGTTTTTTTTATTTGAAATAATCAGGATTTAAAGTTCTATAACTTTGCCATCAAAAACCACATCAATTTAAGTCTTTTACAACTATAAAATAAGTGTAATAATATGTACAAAATATATTTAACAAATAAAAAAGGGAAACATTTTTATAACAACAGGTTAATTGTAGTTTTAAATCTAATTATTAATTTAAAACTACAAATTCTATCTTAAAATAAAATTTCTTAAGAGAAAAAGAAATATATGAAAATATTAATAAACACTATGGGCTATCTAAAATGAAATCCTAGAAAGACCAGAGATCTCACATGAAAACTTATTTGGAAGATAACAAATTACACAAAGATCAAATGATTGAAATAACAGCCTCTTTGTTAAGTGTGGACAAAATAAGTAGTTATGGTAACCACCATTAATGGTTTTTAACTGGTGACATGCATTAAGATAAAATCAAAGAAGCTTTGGGTGTATCCTTAGTCTAACAGTTTACACAGTTTTTACGTAAAATTTTAAAATTATATTATTTATTATATATTTATACATAAAAGCTAAATGTTGAATGCATGTAAGTGAATGTAGCAGCAGTTGGCTTATCCAAAGAAAGTTTGAGTTGAAAGTTGAGCAAGCATGAACCATCAAAAGGTGATAGAACAGAAGAATTAGCAGGCCAAGAAAGCGATTCAATCTAATGAATAAGGAAGAACTCAAACTTTGCATGCTATGTGTGATCCTGTTGGAAAATGCTGTAAGTCTGGAAAGATCACATATTCCAACACCTCTGTTCAATGTACAGTAATTAATACTAGAGATGTGGGAATGAAATCCATAACCATTTAAATCATGTTACAGAGTTCAAGACAATGTGGTGATGCATAACACTTCAGCAAGCTCTAACCATAGTTCTAAAGACTTGATCTGGATCAGTGTGGTGTTGCAGGCAAAAAAGGGATTTATTAATAAAAAGGGAATGTTATTTGTTGTCCATGTCTAATTTATCACATCACTGACAACACAAACATCTGGGATTTTGAATCAAGAATAAAGAAAGCAATGTGATAACATTCACTCAGCTGAAAACAATGTGAAACTGTATGATGCCGAGTGACACAGCTAGACTTAATGAGCATAGACACCAAATGACACATAACAGACTGGACCATTTGCCACGAATACAATGTATTTGTCATCACATGCAAGGTGGATGACCAGTCGAATCAGACTACTATTCCCTCTTTCACTCAGCAATTACAGGTCCTCATCACAGTTGCTTAGTTTCACCCACTACAATCACATACTTCTCTGAGGGATTATTTTACAACAGAAGAACTCAAAAACTTGCTTGATGTCACCAATAAGAAATAAAAAGGTGCATGGAAAAACAATTGCATTATTTCAAATTATCATTTCTTTCTTTATGTAGTAGCAGCAAGTAGCACTACAGTTGATCATGATGTGCACATGGAAATCATTAACACTGCATAAACATATCTCATGGCCACAAATAAACAGCATGAATTTCCTGATTTCTAAGCTTCCTCTAAAATGTTGCATTTTGGGTGGCCAACAATGTATATCATTTTCAGTTTTAAGGTACATAAAAACATGTTCAAATAGAAATGCATAACTGATAGCATAGTGCATTTGAAACGGATTCAACATGCTGTAACTAATAGAACTTAGCTTTAATTATTATTAATTAGTTTAAATAACCCAGGATTTTAAGTAGTAATAGGAACATTAGCTAGCAAAATTAAGATAAATTATCAAATAATCAATAAAATTACAATTTTTAATAAATAACAAATATACAAAGGATCTGTTTTCACTCAATTACTAAAAAAGCAAATACCAGGGTTTTTTAAAGAGACAAGCAAAATTTCTCCATGTGTTGACATTCCCACATTGAATAAAAATTCTACAAACACATTATAAATAAATAATATACTAATTATTTTTGTCCACATATTCTTTAATTACACACATCTTATATTTTTCAATTATGATTATAGCAAAACATGTTTGCAGAAGATATGAAAATATTTTATTTAAATTAAAGTTAATGATAATTTCAAATGCATTAAACAAACCTGCAGCTACAAAAGAAAAAATTAAGTATTCAAATTTCTTTTATATGGCTTCTCTTTCTATTTATTATAAATTTCATAAATGAATAAAAGTGATTTAAATAATAGTATTTAAAAAGAAATTCAGACATACAATTAATACAATTATTACTATTTTGAAGAACAGTTAATGCAATTAATGCTTATAAAATGTTTCAATATGAATAATTTCTGTTAACTAAAATAACTTTTGCTTAACTGCAATATTAAAATAAAACTGCACTTTTTGGGGGGTAAGTATTTAGAAGAGCAGTTAACACAATTATTAATATGAAGTTTCAATATGAGCAACTCTTTCTTTTTAGGCCATAACTATTTAGAGTAGTATTTTTCCTTTTGTTTATTTTTACATTAAATTACTCAAACCATTATATACAGAGAGTTCACACATTCTTTAGATGATTTTGATGGAGAAAAAAATTATAAAATTACATTAATATTTTGCGAATAAAATATTAAATTTCATAGCCCTTGTTCTTAATATCATAATTTTCATAATAATCATGCTTTTTGCAATACTGAAAGAGGTATTCTACTCCACTTGATTGGCTTTCTAAAAAAGTCCAGAAGTGTTGTGGTCCAAAAGTCTAAAGTGGTGGGTGGTTGGATAAACTGATTTTAAAAGTTCAAAAGCATAAAAATACATTAGTACACAAGGATATTTAGTAGGAATATCAATAAAGGGTATGATCTTATTTCCTCAAAGTAACATACTTTTTTTTACACTGGAGGGTTTATTTTGAACAATATGTTAAATACATCAACATAACAATATCAAGAAAAATGCACTTTTTTTTCTTGAATTAGTATTCAGAAGAACTTTCCCTTTTAATATTAGTCTATGGTTGATTTTTACTTAATTATTTATAAGATAATAATTAAGTAATAATTTTACTGTTCCCTATCAGGCTTTTAGATATTGAAAAATAATGGCTATTACTGTTTCTGAATTACTGAACAAAAATAATCCTCTTCAGAATGGATGATTAAACTTTCTTTCATCGATTGCTTTTTTAAAAACAAAATTTTGCACATATTAAAAGATATCCTAAACAACAATCAATAAATAAAGTTAAAAAATATGGCAGTTGTGAAGATTGTTTTCCAGGAAGATGAATATTTTCTTAGTACAAAATATAATAGTCCAAATTATGTATGAACTTTTACATGCAAATTCTAGACTGATTTCTTTATTTATAAATATTCAATAAGCACATATTTTAATAAGTAACTAATAATTTCCTAGAGTTCTATAACTATTTCATTAAATGAATTTTTCCAAATATATAGCCCATTTTAGTTCTGTTCTTCTCATTTCAATTATTTGGGCAGTGGAATTAATTAAGTATGCTATTATTATACTGCTAATATCTCTTGTGTTTCAAACGTGATACAAATTACAGTTCATCTTGATTTAAATTTTTTTGAAACCAGATTGACTTTTAAAATCTGTTTCACAGATAGTTGACCACAAAAGAGTATTTAAGTAAATTAATTCTATTATTAACTTTACTGCAAATTAAAAAAAAATTCAATCTGTGATTAATAAGATAAAATAATCTTTCATACAATTTCAAAAAACTCAAAAATAGTTCAAATTTAAAATTTTAAACTTATTGAGCTAAATTATTTTTTATGATTCTCTTTTATAACAATAAGAAATAATTTTAAATAACTTATGTTAATTTCAGCCAAATAAGACAAAATGACAACTGTAGTTTCCATATTTTAGAGTTAAAGGACTTTTATGCTATAGACCATCACAACAAACATTTTTTCTTGCAATTAATATATAAGCAAATTATAATTTAAATAAAACCTATCTACATGTCTGCAAAAATTTATTTTAAAAATTTTTAATTTTTAGTGCATGTAATACATATTTATAGTAAAAACTTTGTTTGGAAAGAAACAATTCAGCAGTATTTTTTAATAAATGAACTATAATAAAAACAAAAATAAGTTTTTCATTTCAGCCAATAAATTAATACATACAATATAATGGGGAAAAACAGAAGCACTAATTAATTAAATTAGCAATTAAAGATTTTAAATACCTCAGATTTTTAAACATTACACAAATTTTGTTTTCATTAAATTAAACTGCCAATTTAAAATTGTGCATTAGAATTATTTTAATGAGGATTTAATATAAAAACTAAAGTTTAATTTTTAAATAAGATTTGTACCAAATAATATTCTAAGAAAACATAACTTCAGGAACTGAAATGACATAGCTAAGGATAAACTGCTTTTCCAACTGTTGATCCCTTATATGTTTTTAAATTTATATATTTATTTTAAATAACCATTTGTTATTCATTATTAACCTAAATCGATTGCTAGAACGGAAATGGATTTTAAAATCACTGAAAACAAGAGCTAAGAACAAATTATATAACAATTTCTTTTCATTGCAGCTTTATATATATTATACTGCATCATATCTTAAGATTGCTAACTATTCCTGTTCAAGAAGTTTAAGAGAAATCTTATTTATTTTTTGAGTAATATGACAATATAGTGAATTTATGATTTTATAGTAGGTTCTAAGTAAAGCTCAATATTGAATCAAACTACACTTGTAATTATGTAGAATGAATCTTAGCCAAAATCTGCTTACATTATATTACAATCTTGCTTACCTCTAGTGAAGATACTAAATACAAATTAATACTTTTATTTTAATTTAATTGAAAATTTCAAAAATAAAACTGATTCAATTTTTGAAAAAAAGATTAATATTTAAAGTTAATAATTTCCAAGTTATTGAAGAGTGAACTGATTATAGACTGGACAGTCCAGATTCCTGACTTGAGACCTATGGAACACTTCTGAGATGTTTAAATTGACAATTTAAGTGATGCAGCAGTATTGTCATCCAAGATCAGTGAAAAAAACTTACACATCTTCTCCAAGGGAAGTAAAAGAATATATTACTAAATACTCATGGTAAGCATACACCAGAGAGTTAATGCTGCAACTGGCTCAACATGCAGTTTCTACTAAATATTGAATATGAATAAATTGTATTCATTTTTTATCACAATACTTTTTAATATACAGTGCATAAACTTGAAATTGGTTAAAATAAAGATAATTCTATTTTTATTTTTAAACACAACACTAAGAATTGCTATCACATTTCACTTCTTTAATCCAACTATTGGAAATCTTAATCTTGCAAAAGAACGTGTTGTAATCTTAGTGTTGTAATATTTTAAATATTGCACAAAACTTCTATCAAAATTAAGTAGGATAAACCATTAAGCTAATTTTAAGAAAAACAGTTTAAAATACAAGATATAATTTGAAATTGCAGGTGCAATTTTCAAGTCATAGGAAGTCCTTATACATCATATACTTCAACCAATTACATGAACATTGAGAAATTTGTTACATTGTTTCAAGTTGCATAAACTAAACTTGTCCCCAGTTATCACATAATAAACATGTCTGCCAATAAAAGCATGTACACAACTTTAAAGAAAAATTTGTGAGTTAGAAAACTAATATTGAAGTGCAAAATGGTACTTAGAACCAAAAGTCTCATTTATAAATCAGTTTAAGGCAAAAAAAAAAAAAAAAAAAAAAAAAAAAAAAAAAAAAAAAAATCAATTGAAATATGAAACATTTTAAAATTTTCTTTCATTAAAATAAATATACACCAAAGTAATCATTCCTGTTTCATTCATTCATAAAACGTCGAACCTAAATGAATTATTTAAGAAAATTCTGGACTTTATACATATTCTGAAGAAATTTTAAAGATAATCACAAAACACTATGAATAATTATTGCAAGGTAAATACTTATAAAGATATATAAAATACACTTTTACACACTGCATTTTATGATTTTTTTTTTTAAATTCTTCAGTTATTTTGAACATATTTATGTGACAATTTTTTTAGCATAATTTATATATATTCCAATAAAAAGCTTGTTGAAGAAAGCTAGTTTATATAACAGATACTCAATTGAAGCCTGAAATGTATAACCAGGTTACAAGATTTTATTAAAAATAATAATATACTATTTGAAAACATTTTGTAAAAGAAATTCTTACATTTAATGTATGTTCAAGTCGATGAACACAGGCTGAATTCATAGCTCCAACAACCTCTAGAATACCAGTAAAATTGTTTAAGTCTTGTAAAACCAACATTATCTCCAAAACTCGAGAAGCAACAGCAATTCGCTCTTCAAAATTTTCGGTCTCAACAATGCATTTCATTAACCAAAAACTGAACTGTAAAGAAATTATTCAATAATATAGATATTTATATATATTTTTGAACATATTTATTATCATAACTAATCCTTCAGATGTAAAATACAAAAAATTGAATAATCAATGTTGCAAAGCATTACAATTTATTACCAATACATTTTATATTCAATATTAATTTATCAGTAATTATGTTTTAATATCTTACCAAATATTTGCATGAATGTAATTGGTAGTAGACATTTAAAAACAAAATACTACTACATCATGGTTGTTTTTAATTTCATTCATAAATTTTAAATAACTTACATTTGAAGAATGATGAATCATTTTTAGCAAATTTGGCGATGTTTTCAATTTATCTTTTTTAGTCCATACACTTCCAACTAATTCTGAGGGTTTGACACTACGATAAAGCTCAAATTCCAAAAGTGTAAGTTGTCGTGCCAGTTCAATTGGATGTAACTAAAATGAGCATTGACAGTAAATACAGACAAATAATAAACTATTGAAGCAAATAGTTAAATTTATTAATAGATTATTAATTCACCGTTAGTAAATCAAATTTTTCATATGTATTGCTCAGAAACCATTCAATAGGAGGTGGAGTTTTCTCAAATCCAAATGTAATTTCACGAGGTTCTTCTACTGCTTCTAACTATAAAAAAATTGCACAAGAAATATCAGTATTACTTCGTAAAGCATTTTATATTTCCTTTCCAAACTATCTTATAAATAAGTATTTTAATATAAAATTATACTTACACGCCTATTTATTATTTTATTTATAGACTCTACCCATTTTCGCATACTTTTCCCTTTCACTTTGTCAAGGAAAGATTGGAGAGATGTCAAGAGTGATGGATCTCTTTCAAAATCGTAAAAATGATGATCAACCCAATGCCGTAATACATTAAGAACTCTAGAAATGGCAAAAATTTCTGAGATGAAAATTGAATGAAAGTAAGATTATAATGGCATACATTAAAAATGAAAATTAACTTTTCACAACCTATATATATATATATGAATAAAATTAATCTAATTATCTCATAAATGAGACATAATGGGACCATATTTTAATACACATTAGGTTGCTTGTGTGTTATATTAAATTACTCACTCACACACACAGAGCAGTGTAGACAAGCTTCAGACTGTAATTTAAATTTAACGGGTTTGAAATACTCTGCCATTACAAAGTGCCCTGAAATTTTGCATCACATTTTAGAGATGAATTACATCTGAGCTGACACAATCCTCTCCACATCTAAATTACAACACGAGAAGGATTTTAAATATCACTGATTAACATGGACACACTCCCAACCCACAGAGCTTTAGCAACAAAGTTAGAAAGAATGTAGTCACCTTCCCAATCACTGCCTGTGGCAAATGATGCTTCACTTTGCTGATCTTATCGGGAAGCAATGTGAAAGCACTGAGTTACTGGAGCTCCGTAAGCTGTTATAATATTTAATAATGTGCATAAAAAATGCCAGATATTTTAAAAATTTAATTAAAAAAATACTTTAATACAAAAGGTTTTCAATGAAGACAACATATTATTCAATATATTATTTTTTGAAATATTCCTATCTAATAAGTTAAAATGGATAAATACTTTAAAAATTTTGAACAAAGAATAATTATTATTAAAAAATATAATACTATATTTAGCCTTTTATTTAATTAACTATATTTAAAAGAAGTATTAAAATACAATATTTAAAAGAAGTATATACATAAAGAAAATGAAATGTTTCAACTTTACTAATTTTGAACAAAAAATTAAGTATTAGCTAAAAATAATTTAATTTTAACTTGTTTAGTGGTAAATTCCATCTACTTAATATTACTACCATTAGGTAGATGAAATTATGTACATAATTTTAGAATTATATACTTTTTAATTTTAAAAAGTTTTATAAATTTATAAATTTTTAATGAATTTTTTAGGAGATTGCTAATATTATGCTTACAATTAGTATTCAATAAAAGCACATGTGTAATATGCCAAACTTTTATACACAAGAAAAAATTGAATAAAATACAACTTTGAATAAGATGTTTTATAAAAGCCACAAGAACTTGAGTATTTTAGAATAAAAAAAAAAAAAAAAAAAAAATTGTCCCACAGTATACAACATTACAGTATTATAAAGCATCTCTAACAAATATTCAAACGGTCATTATTCATGGAAAATACAATTAGCAATCCGATTTAACATAATAATTTTTATATATAATCTCAATGATAAAAAATAACTATTTTATTAAACTGGATAAAAGATTTCCTTTCACACATAATTCCCATATGCTTAAAATTAAATAATTATTTCAGTTTACAAAAGACAATTGCAAAAGAAAAGTAAACAGGATCATACAAATTAAAACTGGCCAAATTTAAAAATATTAGTTTATTTTTTAATTTTGTATCAAATTGTTATCTTTAAATTAGTTTCTTTAATCAAACTTTTCTTTAAATTACTGAAAAAAGTATAATTAGTTTGAAATAAATACTATGTAAGTGACATACATAAAGTAAAATCTAGTATAATAAAGAAAAATAATAAAAAATTACTTTCATTTATTGAAGAAAAATCAGGCAAAGTATGAATAAAAAAGATTTCGGAACTTAAATTATTTAAAAAAAAATACATTTCTCTATTTACTCATCATATAAAAGCATTTTATTGTTTTTTCCTGTATTTAATAAATAAATTAAAGATCTATCCGTCTAGCCAGACATTTAATTGTACATTTGCTAGTTTGCATTAACCTTTTAACTTATAGTTTGATAACTTAAAATCTTTATCCTTAATGGATAAAGATTTTATAGGTACTTTAACAATGAAATATTCCTTTAGAACATCATATTACTCAACAACTCTCTCACAAACTGAGCCCAAAGTTAACCAACGGCTCTCAACATGACAAAGGAAACTGTTTAGCTAAAGTTTCTTCCAGTATTCCTAATTGTAAGAATAATCTTCCCTTCTTGCAGGAGAGTTTGAAAAATTGATGAATATCTATAGCAAATCCATCAATATTACAATCAATTTTATCAATACCCTAACATAGTGCTCCATGGATTATGTGTTAGCAACATATACCCAAATCAATTAGTACTGGTAAACTTTGCTTACTCAGTTCACTATTTATTTGCTTTAAAACAGCTAAAATAACTCTTGGTTCATCCATTGACAACTGCATTAATTTTTCTAAATTCAAACCATTATTTTGAATAAAACTTAATAAAATTTTTACAATTTTATTGGCTTCAGCATGCCCTAAAAAATGTGATTTGAGGTAACAAATTACATTTTTACCTTGTTTATCAGACCAATAAGAAATGTAAATATCCAACTATTTCTTTGTTTTGTAGTAGTTTCATTGAAAAGTAAAACAAAATATGAAGTGCCAATGTCCCGAAACAAAAGAGTTTTGAAATACAGACCTAATCCAAAATTAATCATATACTTGACCTTTTTGTCAAATAATTTGAGATTTTTTGCTATGGAAGAATCAAAAATTTCTCCAAATGTTAGCTAAATCATTCAAAGATGAAAAGGAATAATTATTTTTTATTGCCACTAAAACTAAAATGTTTTCAGCTTTAATGGTTTTCTCTGATATCGTTTTGAGAAGCCATGATTTGTTATTCACTACTACAGTCGATGTCATCAGATGAAGTTGATGACTTGATAGTAAATAGTGTTTGATTCTTGTAATAGTTCACAGCTTTTTTGTGTTTTAATCCCTCTGCATGAGCAAGCATTTGTCTAAAACCCATATTTGAAACACTGAATTTGCTTTTGCATACAAAGCACTCTGCAGAATGAACATCATCAACACTTCGGCACCAGGTCTTGATAAGGCATTTATTCCCATCTTGCAGTTCCAACCATTTGTCAGAAAATTTCGTTTTCCTGGGCATTTTTAAAAGAAAATTGTTTTCAAAATATAAAATTCTGGGCTTGCTAATAAACATTCTTCAAAACGCCCATCAAAATCTTTCAAAATGGTGCGATAAGCATTTCACACATGCGCATAAACGTAGGCGAATGATTCTCACAATTTCACCATCATTGTAAATAGTTGTGCGTCTACTAAAACTAGAATCTTTGTCTGTAAAGGCAGAAAATAGAATTTAATGGTAAACCCAAACCTAAATTTTTTTGATGTCAGACATTCATGAGCAATGGCTGAAAACGAGGCGGAGACGAATGCATGGCAAACCTATTTCCAGTTTGAAAGAAAACAAAAAAGGGGGAAATTTTTCTCTTTCTTCTTGCATAGAAAGCAGTTAAAAGGAAAAATATATTCCACTGGAGGAAAAATTTACTGCAGAAAAATATAAAATTAATTAAAATTAAACTTTCAAAACAAAGTAATAAAAAAGCAAGGAATTCCAGGATTTATTTTGAAAAATAAGGACCTTTCAGGACGTTTTTTTAAATAATCAGGAATTTCAGGACAACTCTGAGCCCTGCTGTTGAAGACACTTATATTTTCTAACCATTGATGTTTGCAAAGCTTTAAAAGGAAATTTTACACCAAGGCTATGAAAGTTATACTTTCCAAGTAGGTGAGTCCTTAAATAGTCTGTAAACTGCACTTGCTGTTACCTCAACTTCTGGAAATGAACACCCATGGTTGTAGGCGTTGTGTAGAATGTGTAGGCTCTACAGCTTCCGACATTTACAACACTTTAATGATGTTCACCTTTTAAAATATCAGCCATTTTATTCAAAACAGACTAGTTCACACACACACACACATTTGGACCATCCATTTACAACTGGAGTAATCTACTTGTTCCTAATTCTAAACTCTTCTCATTCACTTTTTCAAACAAAATATCTCCAGTTCATCAAAGAGAGCAGCACATAGTTAGAAATATTTTTCACTTTTTCTTTTAATAAGATGGAAAAATTGCTTTGCACTGTTTGGAAACATTGATTGAAAGAGGAAATCTATACTGTTACAAGAATTGTAGCTGAATCCTCTGTTTAAAACTTTAAGGGCCCATAAAATTTCAGCCTTAAAAACTTCTTTTGAAGAAACAAATGAATCTAAAGTTTTAAAGCATGCTTTGGGTTCACCTTCTTTAACAGGATCAGAAGTGAAAAAATCCTTTAAATAAGTAGATTTTTTAGCAGATATAGATTGTTCTGATAAATATATATGCTTTTTCCCTTTCATATGGGATTTAATTGCTGATTTGTCCATATTTGAAATACAGAAGTCTTTCTTACAAACAAGACAACATGCATGTGTTTTTTCTGAACCACGCAAAAGCCAATCTTTGCATGGCTTTTCCGGCGTTTATTGGTCATTGAAAAGACACTTTCCAACAGGCATAATAAATAACTTATTTCAGTCTTTATTTCATTAATAAACAAATTTATCCCAATTCAATTGAATTATATGTAATTTTTATCAAGGGAAACATAGAAAATATATTTTAACTCAAAAATTTTATATTGAAATATTAATAGTAAAAGAATTTTATACAAGGAAAACATCAGCAAATAGAAAAAGAATCAATTAAAATCGCTGGTCCTAACTGCACATCACATTTTGTTTTGCAATTACTTCATTTCACATATTGTTTCTCTTTACTTCACTCTAAATACTACTTAACCAAATTATCATAAAATTATTGTAGCTGAACTAGATCCTGAAAACGTTTATACAAATCAACAGTTAAGAATTTGAAAAATTTAATATTGACTTATTTAAATACTAATACTAAATAAAGTTTTACTACAATTTTATTGAAAATTTTAAAGTATTAAAAAAAAATTCAAAAAATTATATCTTGTAGAAAAAAATAAATGCATCAAGTTAAGAAAAAATTCCAGGAGTAACTCTTGATTTTCAAGGCATCAAATCAAAATTCCAGGAGTTTCAAGGGTCCTTAATTTAATTTTTTAAATTTAAGGAGTTTCAAGGAGTTGTGCTAACCATGATTTAAAGAGAGCTCAGCTTTGCTCATTTATATACATTTATTACTTTTAACTCTTCAATAAAATATATGTATGTATATTATTGAAGAGTTAAAAGTATATATATATATATATATATATATATAAACTAAATGGGTAGATTGGAATAAATTATTTTTTAACTTTTAATTTCATAAACATAAAATTTTAACTTCCTAAATAAACTATTAAAATACTTTAAAATAGATTTTAAAAATATTTCTTATTTAAAAATATTTCTTATTTTTAAAAATGTTTGTAACATTTTTCTTCCAAATTTTAATTAGTTATATTCAAATTAAAGTTTCCTCGAAAAAGTCAGAATTCTAATTCCCTTCAATGTAAAATACTTTTTATTAAAATTTCTGAGCCCAGCATCACAATAAATAATAGTTCAGTTATAAAATTAAATAAAAAAAATTCAACTTATAAAAATATTTCAAATATAATAATATTTAAATTACTACAAAACTCTCTTTTAACAATACTTTTCTGAAAAATATATATTCACTTAGTATTCACAATGATCCACTTTGATTATTGATCAATTAAAACTAAGTTAATATAAAAATAACTAAGTAAAATAACCTGTGGTGTATTTTAAAATGAATAGTTTTAATTTTAAAACATTTTATTCACATAGCTTCATTTTCATTATGTAATTTTCTAAAACTCAAATTATGTATGGTCTCCCATTATTTGGGTCACCAGTCTGATTTTCGAATTCATTTATATTCTATTAATAAGCATAATATTAATTTAGTTATAATTTATCAATAATCAAGTTCAGTGAAATTGCTTTCTAGCTCAACAGTAATTTTTTGCACACGAGGGCTACAAACATTCACATCCAAGAGGGGGGATTCAAATACATATACTGTTGAACTAAAGGCTATAATCAATAATCAGAGAACAGTGGATTAATTTGAAAATGACACTATACAGTAACAAATAATCACATGAAAAACATTAAACCTAGTAAGGTTGTCATTACATCATTATCAGAGAAAGGTTGTATTTTTAGATGCTTTTATTCATAAAATAATAGATTTTTTTTAAAATTTACCAAAAGCAAATAAAAAAGCGGTAAAAATTACCTAAACTGAACTGGCTGACAATATTCTTTTCTGAAGCGTTTCAAATCCTCTCTATAAGAATTTTTATAATTTTCAATAACTGTTCCATCTAAAGAGCTATCCAAAAGAGCTGCAGGTGGAGGTGGATCAACTATTTCAAATTTGCATGCAGTTAAGTAAAACACTTAAACATTATCATTTTAAGGTACTTCATCAACAGTATTGGCACATATATATCAAAACAATACTAACCATATAATTCCTAATAATGAACAATATTTTACTATAATAAACTATAAAATTACGGTTATCATGGAGCTGTGATAAATGGAATTAGAATTAAATTTACAGCTGTTATTCATATACTTAAAATAACTTATAAAATTCTTTAAAATGATTTTCAGATTTTACTTTTATAGAAATATACTGTCTAAATAAATTAAATAAAAGTACAATGAAGTACTAAATAAAGAACAGGATCTGACAATATAAATAATTTTTTAAAAGATTGCATAAAGGATATCTTTCAATCAGAAGATCAAGTAATTCTTGTGGTTGACAGAAAGATCTGTATGTGGTAAGAAATGTCCGCACAAACATTGGATCTGCATACATATGGTATGTTAACCTTTCAACAAGTTTAAAAAGAGTAGCACCTTTGATAATTGGCACGCCAGCATTAGACTTATTTTCTTCAAAAATGATATTAGATTCTGAATCTTCAACTGCAAACCTAAAATAAATAATAACATGAATCCATGATTCCAATTTTCATAACATGTCATATGTAACTTCTATAATTTATATTGTTGTTATCACAACAAATAAAACTGTACCTGTATTCCTCGGGGCATGGAAGCCGTAATGGATGCTTTTTTTCTTCATCCAACAAAATACTATCAAGAGTTCGCTCCAACATGCTAATGAATAAATTTTTGTAAATAAGAAATCAATATAGCAATAAGCAAAAAATGTTACTGTTTTTGATATGTAAATCATTTGTAAAACACTTCACATCAGAAGTTCCAAATTTTTTACATTATTTACAAAACACTTGTAAAAGATTATCAAGGCATAAATTTGAATATCAGCATAAAACTGAATTTGGAGAAATGAGGGGTTAAATGAATAATTGCTAATTGATTAACCTTTTCATCCCAGCGGTACAACTGTTGTACCATGAAAGTGAGTGTCACAGAGGATGGCTGTGGTGCAACAGTTGAACCATGGATTTTTTTTCCTTTCAAGTGCCTGACTTTTTCCCACTCAAGTTTCTTTGGGCAGTTGAGTGCTATTTAATTGCTGCTCTTTTGTGTGTGAAAGTCGTAAAAATTGGGGACTTGTTTCAGTGGAGAATTTTGGCGAAAAACGATTTTATTGGCTCCTCTTTTTAAAAGGGAAGCATTTTCATCCTCACTTTAGCAATTTTTTTCATTACAATCAGTTACTTTTTTCGTCGCTAGAAAAAATATTTTGATGGCTTCACGTTGTAAAGGATTGACAGATAAAGCTAAATATTTACTGGAAAAATTAGAAGAAGAAAATTTTGCAGACAGTGATTCCGATTGCTGTGATGAATCTGAATGCAAGGATATTAGTTTTTTTATGGCAATAATGATGCAAATTCCTCTGTATCATTTGATTTTGATTGGCGTAAGGCAAAAGCAGATGATAAGCCTATCATTTTTAAATTCACGGGGATTACGGTATTTCTGAGCGAATAAAGGATTTAGCTGAGGAGACAAATTTTTTTATTTATTTTTTCAGAAGAAATTTTAAACTTTATTGCAGATGAAACAGATATGCTTCCCAAATATTAGAGTTACATCAGGAAAGTAATAAAAGAAAACATGGGACAAAGTGGACTGATATCGATATAGAAGAATTAAAAAAATTCTTAGGACTTATTCTTTTAATGGGCCATATAGATAAAGATAATATCAAAGATTATTGGTCAACAGATGAATTGATTGAAACTCCTGTTTTTAGTAAAAATATGTCCCACGATAGATTTTTTAATGTATTGAGATTTTTACAGTTTACAGACAATAAGAAAAAACCAAAACTAGATGAAGAATATGACAGATTGTGGAAATTACGAAAGATTTTTGATTTTTTAGATAAATCTTTTAAGGAGCACTATCATCCATCTGAAGAACTTGCAGTTGATGAAATCATAAAATTCAAAGGAAGAGTGATATTCAAGCAATATATTCCTACTACACATACACACACACTATACAGAACTACACATATAAAGAATATTTTTATTTTTAATTGTATTAATGGTTTTTCTTTAATTACCAATTTCATAATTATGAGAGTCAGATTCTATATATTGTATTTTATGATTTTTAACTACCAGTAAATAGGTATGCTGGCTTCTGCATTGGTCAACTATTTCTAAAGTACATAATAAAACCTGGAAAATTAGCATTAGTGTCCTTACATTTTTGACAATTATAATCCCTATAAACAGGACTATTCTTGGTCTAACCCTGACCAAAACTGCTGGTTTTGAGATTGATATTTTAAGAGTTAAAATAAGAAAATATTATAAGGTAATGTTAAAAGTTTCTCATAATAATTTACACATGAGAAAGTATGTGTTAGGAAAATCCCAATTCAAAGATTTAATAGTCTTCGAAGCATTTTCAATAAGAAACTGTATTCATGTAATATAAGAGCCATTTTCACATTCTAAATTTTTAGATGGACTAATGAAATAAATTTTTTTACAAAGAAATAGTTTTCATTTAGTGTTAGAAATATGCTCTTCAAGATGCAATATATTTTATTTATTAGTCCAATTCACTATTGAATAAAGAGTACTAAACGTCACATTTTTCTTATGTACACAAATATCGGAATAGATGCTAGACAAGTTTCTTGGTTTCTTCCTTTCGACGTACTGCTTATGGAAAATATTCCAGGAGCACATTGTATTTTTTAATCTCACAAAAAAAAAAAAAAAAAAAAAACATGTAGGTAGAAATAAAATCAAAAAATAAAAATACTTTCAATCATAAATTGAGATGCGGTAGATATTTAAAAAAGTATCCTTTTAGTTGTGTCAGTCTTTTTTCTACGTGATTTTAATTTCTGTATAAAATTAAACTAATCACGGTTTTGGTTTTTAAAAATAATTTAATAAGCATAGATTTATAAAAGCTAAAAATACTGAAGATAAGAATTTATTCCCAATATAAAGTTAATGCTTTCTTGCTAATATTCTGATAAGAATTTTATAAAAATAATTTCTGAGACTAATACATGTATATTTTGGAATGTATCATTTTTGAATGAACATTTTCAAGTTCTCAGTAATTGAGAAATGAACTGAATATTACTATTTATTGTATGATAATGCAATTTTATTAAACAATCAACCTGAATGCTACATATATAGGAGAAACTCAAGATCCGTCTTGCTACCTTCATTGTGCAAAACGTTTCATACTTAGTTGCAGAAACATGCAGAAAGAAAAATTCCATTTTTAAGCTTTTTCCTTAAAATGAAGGATATAAAAGCATATATTTTAATCCATTCAATATAGAAATTTGTTATAAATAGAAATACTTAAATCAAAAAAAAAACTGAAACAATTTCTGTATTTAACACACAGATTACTTTTAATCTTTTTCAAATGCAACTTCAGCAATTTGCTTGTACTTACTCATAAAAGGAAATATTTGTTCAAAATATCTTTATTTATTTATTTACATATTTTAATATTAGACAGTCTGCTTTTAGGAATGTTTTTGAAATATTCAGTTAGTTTATTGTTTATCAATTTTTATTATAACTAAATTCAAATTCATTACTTTAAAGAAGTTTGTAATTATTTTAAATACTTTTTTCAGAAAATTCTATGTAATAAATTAATATACGCCATATTGTTTTTAAAACCGACTAAATTTGTTTAACAAATGCATGTATATAATCTTTAAATTCTTATAACATTTCTTACTGTGGTATATAAAACAAAGATTCGAAAAAAAATCGATAGCTTGTCGATAAGTACAGTATTTATGGTAAACACATTTACATTTTCATTAGAATTATGGCAGAGTTAGCGCTGCATATCTCCCTCAAAAGTTAAAGATTCGTCACAGTAGAACCTGGGGCACTTAAATGGGAGGAAAATGACCCTCTTCTTTTGGTCAAGGGGGTAGGAAATGTCATCTTCTCGCGACGTTCTAGGAGCAGTTTTTTTTAAACGATGACGCCGGACTCAAAAGGTTAAGAAAAGGTTTCTCAGCATTTGGTAAAGTTTTTTTTTTTCTCTATGAACACTTTTTGCACAAAAGTGCTAATGAAAAGTAAAATGAATTCGGATCCATTATCATTCATCACAGAGATCAGAGTCAAAAGTTGCTGAACATTCAGTAAAACAGTATTTAAGAGATTAACAAGAAAAAATATTTAATTTATTAAAATGAGGAATTATTTAACTTTATTTTTCTTTAAGCCCATGCAGTTAACAGATTAATGAAGCACTCTTATTCAAAGAAGCTTAACAAGATAACTTTACCCTCTTGGTAAGCAACAACTTTATCTTTAGGGGCTTTCGACTTGCTAAATTCAATTGACAGTCTTTCCTGATCTTATTGTGTCATATAAATCTCTTTTCTGAAATCAAAATGTCTGCTAATTGTGGAGAAATGTAGTAGCTGTTCATTGCAACAAAAAATTTTTTGCCAAGGAATCTGTCTATCAAGTTACCTATGCATATGAGAAAGTCAAATATATCCAATTTCCACTTTGGAAACCACAAAAACTTATGGCAATGTCTTGCTCTTTTTCTTGCAAAGAACATTCTTCAGCCAAATCTACATCTTTGAATGCATTAAATTCTCGTTCTATGCTGAGATTTTTATCTGGTATATAATGATTTCAAAGATGCTCCATGATGTCAAAAATTTTATTTATATTTCTCCATGTATGATTCTTTTTTACGAGATTTTTCGTTATTTGTAAAATGAAGAAACTTCTTCCTCATTATAAAATTTTCTTTCTGAATAACTTATTGAAAAATTAGTGTTTGCAATGTGATGTTTGGACCAAAAACATTTTTTTTTTTTTTTTTTTTTTTTTTTTACAATTGTTTGGTGAAACAAAAAAGTAATAATCCAAGTTCTTTTTCATTCACATCTGCCCATTTTTACCAATTTGATAATTTTTTAGGAATTGTCTTATTCATTATAATAATTCTTAATAATAATTTGTTGATCTTTTTCTACTATTATGTGCAGCATAATAAAAAAAGTTCAAAATAACTTGAAACAATTGTATCATTTACCAAAATGAAATTTGATTTGGAGAGGCAAAAAAAAAAAAAAAGAAAAAAAAAAAAAAAAAAAAAGATATGAGGAAAGAGCTTGAAGAATACTTTGCATATCAATTTTGCCCAATGTTTTTAATAGAAAATGAATTTTCAGATTCATCATTACCTAGAAAGGAATCTGAAAAATTACAATCAGTCTCAGTAAAACTATCATCCTTTGAAATTAGTCATGAAATGATAAACAAGTCATTATCTAAATAAACAAGTAAACATCACACAAAAGAAGAAATGAACTTATTAATGGGTAAAGAGTGAGTTGCACAACACTTGCAACAATTAGCTTAATAAGTAATGCTGCTATTAATAAGAATGTTGCAGTTTTTGTCATTACATAAAGCTATATTTTTCTTTGTGTTATTTCCCTAATGAATTTAATGTTGCAAATATGATCACAATCGCTTTTTTAATTCTTGTCAAAACTGATTTAAATATATTCTTGACATCAAAATATTCATGCAAAAAATCATTTATTAATACAATTCTTAAGATTCAAAATGACTAAATTTATATTTAACCATAAGTTTTTGAATTTGAAGAGAATTGTTTTGTACATTTAATTAGAAATATGAATTAAATTAGGAAATTATATCTTAATTATTTTTTCAATTTAAGGCTAATAAAACTTAAATTGTAATTTATTATTTAAATTTTTTTAGCAAAAAATTATTTGATTTAATCAGATTTAAATTTTGGCCAGAAAAATGAGAAAATGTTAAACTTGAAATTCTAAAAGATAAAATGTACACAAAATAAACTAATAGTAATACACACAATAAGCAAGTTCACACAAATAAACAATGATTCATATTTACAGATATTTACAAGCACACACATTTTTAAATTTATAAGAAGTTTACCTTCTAGTGCTTAACATGATTAGATTTGCCATCCAATTGTTTTTTTCTTCAACAGTTTTAGCAAATAAAATAATATGCAACTGATCTCTTGGAGCAATTTCAAATGCATTTTTCAATTCTAAAATAAACTTTACTTTAAAAATAATGAATATACCATTAAATCATTTACTAATACTAGATCAATATAATTACAAAGTTAATAAAAATTTCAATGTACTAATGATTTGGAATATAAAACTTATATGGATGAAATAATGTTGAATAATAAAATCCTTTATTCTAAGATGCATGACCATTATACATTAATAAATAAATTATATATATATATACACACACACACAACACATACATATATTATATATATATTCCCAAACAATAGAATTATTTACAAATTGTGTATAAAAAAATAAAATAAAAACCCCACTTTTCTAAGAGCTTCTTTGATATTTACTTGATAACAAAACAAATTTTTCTTTAAATCTTAAATTTCTATTTCTTTCTCTCCCGCCCCTTGCAATTTTAATAAAAAAAATTAAATACTCAATGTTTATCTTCTAAAAATAATCCTTCACCTTCTACTTTAAAAAAATGAACATTTTGTACTAAATTGTTAATGCTCATATAAGTCAATGCACACAAAAATCTGTTTTGAATGCTAGGAAGTTAATACTTTAGTCCAATTTTTATAATTAAAATAGTATATATAGAGAAATTAAATGCTATTTTATAACATTTTCATGTCTTAATTATACAAAAATCTCTATACACATTAAAAATTATTTAACCTCTCAAGATATAGATATTTTTATATTAATGAAAATATTTATTACAAATGCCCAGAAAATTAGCAATGATGTCATTAGTTTTCTGACCTTCCAAAACATCTGTGTATATTAAAGTGCTGAGCACGAGTCAAGATGGTTAGGGTAATAAATTTGATTGTGTTTACACAGAGGACAACTCTAGAAGTTTAAACTGATACACATCTGCAGCCAAACAGTCATGATCTGTAGAAAAGCAAAAGGGTGCATCAATCATACTTCTTGGAAAACCAGGAATACCTTCTGATTTCTCAATCAGGAAAGCCCAAGGATTCAAGATAATGTGAATTTACCTCTGCTTTATTCCAGTACCACTTCTCGTCTTAATCAGTAATTTTACGGAATGGAAAGAAAGGCTATTCAAAGGTCTCTGAAGAACTCTTGAACCTTTCTTTGCCAAAACATTAGTAGACACATTACCAGGAATCGTAAAATGAGTTAGAATCCACTGGAATGAAAGATATTGACTTGGAAGATCTCTGCTTCAAAGTTTGCCTCTGTAATGTGTACAGTAAGTTTGTTTGTCGCTCAACAGTCATTTTTTTGCACAAGAGGGCTAATTAGACCGGGACCTACGGTTTAAAGTGGATTCCGAACCACTACAAACATCCATGCCCAAGGTGGGATTCGAACCCATGAACTGTTGTACCAAAGGCAAAAGTGCTAACCATTCGGCTGCCAGCTTGGCATGTGTACAGTAAGCTCTGATAGGAGCATAAACAGAAAAGAGATCAGAATACATTCCATTGCCAACACTGTCTTCATCAAACTTGGATCCATCAGTAAAGACATGCAACCATGAATTGCTAGGGTATATGTTGCTTTTCAGTAGTAGATAAAATAGTTGCACAAATCTGTTTCACGATCATGTGACTCCAGTAAGCACCATATCTAACATCAAATGAGCCAAGAGCTCACCAAAAATCAAGGGAAAAGAATTAATTAAAATGATTATCATTGTTTTCATTAGTGTTAAAAATCAAGATCATGTGAATTTACCTTTAAAGTTTTAAAAAAAATTCAAAAGATCTATATTACCTTCACTATCTTCCCTATCAATTATTTCAATTTTTCTTAGATAATATTTTTCCTTCAAACGATATTCAGCAACAGGACCAGTAACGCTTGAGCGTTTATTGTTTGGTTTGCAAAGGATTATTAAACCATCAAAAAGAAAAACTTGTCTTTCAGTTAGTCTGCGTCCACCAGATCCAACTTTTCCAAGAACTCCCTCTGAAATAAATATAAATTTATAGTACAATTTATAGTACTTATTTCTATGTTTCCTGAATTTTTACTTTGAAATTTGCTAACAATTTGTATTAATGTGCTAATGCAATTAGCACTCAAATATCATCTAATGGAAATTTGGAATTTAATTTTCTATAAAGAAATTTATAAAAATTAACTTTACTATAGATAAAATTTTATGACAAAATATCTAAGTCATTAAATTTAATAACTACATTAATACAATAAATCATGATGAATAAAAATATAAAAGTTAGTATAATTTAATATAGAATATGCTGATTTTAACTTACAATATAGTTGTAGTACACAAATATTTCAAACACCATTCAAAATCATTTTAAAAACAGAAAAGTTTATATAAAATTTTGAAACACAGATGCTGTTTTTATTTCCACATAAATGTTTGGAAGTTTTTATATATTTATTTATTATTATTATTATTTTCTTCATTACGAAAAGTCTCCAAAAATGACGCAAAATAAAA
>CM057813.1:36262674-36267674 GCA_030067965.1 Latrodectus elegans
CTAAATGCAAGATATGCACCCGGTTTGTACCACACTCACTGTCAGATGGGCAAAAACAATACCGGACCGGAGAGAAACCTCTGGAGAATTAATCAACATGTGTGACCAGAATCCGCAATTCTTGGAAACAATAATTACAGGGGGTGAGTCGTGGTGCTATCAATATGATCCGGAGATCAAGCGGCAATCCATAGCATGGTCTTCAACATTGTTCAACACTTGTTTACTCCTTGTCACACCCTCCCAAAAAAAAGTCATTTGACAAAATCCAGGATCAAAACATTGCTGATTGTCTTTTTTGACAATAAGGGTTTGATCCATCGTGAATTTGTAGCTGCTGCTACTAACGTCAATATGGAATACTACGAGGGGGCTTTGAAACTGCTGTTGTAACGCCAACACCGAATTCGGCCACAGTACTGGAATGGACAATGGAATCTGCTGACAATGCCTGGCCACACACTGCAGTCCATGTAACCCAATTCTTCCACAAACACCAGGTGGAATGGACAATGGAATCTGCTGACAATGCCTGGCCACACACTGCAGTCCATGTAACCCAACTCTTCCACAAACACCAGGTGTTCCAGTTTTAAATCACCCTCCATATTCTCCAGATCTGGCTCCAGTGGACTTCTTCCTGTTTTCCCAACTCAAAGGAGTTTTGAAAGGCCAACATTTTTCTGACATTACGGAGATCCAACAACTGGAGACAATGGTGCTTAGAGCTATACCGAAAGAAGCGTTTCAGACAGTTTCCAACAACTGCATACCCAATGTCAAAAATGCAATGTTGCTAATGGTGAATACTTTGAAGGCCAATAAAACTATTTTGCATGTTTCCTTTTTATGGCAAAATTCACTGGACTTTTTGAACACACCTTGTATATATATATATATATATATATATATATATATATATATATATATATATATATATATATATATATATATACACACACAACCAGGTTCCAATTAGATAATTAAAAAAATTAGCACAGCACATAAAAGCAGATATTACACAAATACAAACCTTGTAGTACAATATTATGAAAAAAAGTGCTAAAAACAAACAAGAAATAGAATGAAACTGAAATCATGGTCAAAATCCAATTTACTATATTTTGTCAATGATATTGCAATGCTTCTCTAGAGTTTATATTACATAACTTATGTTTTATTACAGGATACGATTGTGTAGATTAGCAAAATTTGTTTGGTGAGCTAGTAACACTTGAAGCATTTGATATGTGTTTTGTTTTAGTTAACTGCAATTTAAGCTTGAGAAGTGGTTGATTTAATTGGAAGTCTCGATAACATTTGTTTATAACTTAAAATTAATTTTGACAGTTTAAAGTGAATTTTTTATTGTTAAGTTTATAAAATTCACTTTATTTTAAACTGTTTCATTGTATAATTCAAAGTAGTATTTGTGTGTAGCTAGCAATAGAAAATTATGGATGGTGATAAACTCAATTTGAATTTTTTTATAAATTTAAAGAGGGAAATAAATTAGTTGAATGGTGCATAAAGGTAGGTTTGATAGCTGATAAGTATATATATATATATATGTTAAAGGTGGTTGTAATATACCAATGCTATAAGTAACAGGTGTGTTTGTAGCATGTCAAAAGGAAGATAAAAATGTGAGTAATAAGTTAAAAAAAATTTGTGCATATGAGTTCTTGGTGTGACAATAGTAGGTTATAAATTAGTGTTTGTCCATTAATGACTTATGTGGGTGAAAAAATGTAAGCACGAATTTATTATAATTCATTTGGATTTATCAAAGCAGACTGATTGATTGGGTGAGTTTTGGAGACAGGTATGTTTACAAATGTATGTCAAGGTGAAATGATTGAGGGAGAGGGTATTAAAGTTGAGAATTATGAAACCAAGTTTAATAAGAGGAAATCAGGTAAAGGTAAGCATATGGAAGGAAAATTAATGTTTGTAGGAACTGAAAGAGGATCAAATAAGATTTTTAAGTGTTATTGAGAGCAATCATAAGAATGCTCTGCAAGAAATTTTGAGTGAATGTATTCTGGCTTCTTTTATAATATCAGATTGCAGGAAAGCATACAACTGTCTATCAAATGAAGACTTCATACACTTAACACTTAATCATAATTTGATCTTTAAGGATTTTGGATACAGATGCTCACTCACATATCAAAAGCATCTTTTTGGCTATTTAGGGATTTTTTTTGGGGTATGAATCATATACTGCCATTTTAATTCATACCTTGCTGAGTATATATGAAGGAAAAATCCTTCAAATAACATTGTTGTAAAATTTATATAGAGGCTATTAAATATGTGTATTGTCTAATCAAGGCTGAAGTGTCTACAAGTCATAATTAGGTGACTTTTATTTCATAGTTTGAATATTTTATACAACAGAAATATTAATCAAAGTTATATATTTAGTATTGTTTTTAAATATTTTAAATATATATACTTATTCAGAATCATAATGCTGGTTAATTAGAAACTTCAGTTTACATAAAAATATATATTATTCACATTATAGATTTAGCTTTATTGCCCAGTTGTCTCAAGAGTAGATATTGCATAACACAAAAGTTTTTTTAAGGTGTGTGCCATTGCCAGGTTAATTCAAGCCAAACTTTTATTTAAAATATTTAATTACATTACTGATTTAGTTTTATTGCCCAATTGTCTGTGTGATGTTTAAAGCAAAATCTATAACACATCAATTTAGTTTATATTTGCTTTTTAATATGTAATCTTTGTGAAATTAGTTTTTAGTATTTCAGTACTTCTATTGTAAGTAATTAAAACAAAATAATTAAAATTTTGATAATTGAAACTTAAAAATAATGAAGTTAGCAATATTCAAAATTGAAGTTTTATCGAAATCGGGATTTATAAAACCAGATATTGTGTGAAGTGACATACAGCAAGATAGCTGTGCAATGCTTAGTAAGGAAATTGGAAATCATGCCAAACCAATATTGATCCCTAGGATCTTACCAAAACCATATTCAAAAACTTGAATTTCAATATTAACTGATTGTGTTTATTATGTTTAAGGTTAATTTAAGCATAATAAACACAATCAATTTCATAAATTTCAAGATATATTTTTTGTAAAGAAATTGCATTTGTTATAAACAACCATAAAAGTAGAATTTATGATTGAAATAAAATACTAAGAACTGTTAATGTTTTTATCACATTTAATTGAATTCATATAACCAGTCCTATAGTATCCTGTATTACATCATTTCTATGCACAAATGTAACATATTTATAAAGTGTTTGGTACATGATTGATTTATAAAAATATTTTAACCTAAAGGCAATTAATAAAAAAATTTAAATTATACATATTTGTTTAAAGTATAAAATTGTGCATTAAGTAAATTTTTTAAGATTTTAACATTAAAAGAAAAAATTTCAAGAAGATTTTTAAAGATATACTTACTTTCAAATAATCAAAGTATTGAAAGCAATGAAAAACTGGACCTAATAACAATTTAGGAAGGACATATTTTACAGCTTGAGTAAAACCATGACCAGCACTCTAAAAAACAAGTTAATGTTAACTGTCATGAAAATATTAATTATTAAAATTTAAAAAGTATAAAAGTGTTATGTACCTGAAGAGCATGTCTAATATTTGGTTGCTGCAACAATGATAAAAGCTTTTCTCTGCTTTCTGGCATTAATATGTCATGTGCATATTTGTCATAAACATCAAATTCTTGATACTAAAAAATTTAAATATTAAATGCACATTATATATTCCAATAAAGGAATTATAAATGAAAAGTTAATTTAAAAATAAATCAAGACTATAAGAAGTCCAAACTACATACAGTATTCCTAACTATATCATGAATGAAAGTATGTACAGAAAAAGTTATGATTAAAAACATTTATTAATTCATTTTAAAGATTATTTTGATTATTATATAACACAAAAAAATGAGTGGATAACTTAACATAACTTTTAAATTACATTATATTACTAATTAATTTAATTGACAAATTCAATTATACTTCTGCAAGCTCTTCATAACAAGCTCCAATCGAAGGATTGCGGTTTTCTTCTGCCATTTCTAAAGCATCTTCAAATGTTCCCAGTAATGTAACTGAGAAATCATAAATTTCTAGAATATTGCTGAATATTGTATCTAATTCCTAAAAATTATTAAAAAATAAGATGAAAATCAAATTATAAGTACATCATGAATAAAAAAATATAAACACTTTATAGATATCAATAAAAAATTATTATATACAATAAAAATTTCTATAAAGATTCATACAGGTTCTTAAAAAAAAAATTTAAAAATTCCAGAAATTTTAGAAGAATTTTTTTAGAATTAGTTCTAGTCTTGAAAGTGATAGCAGTGTCATATTTGGGCAATAGATTTTTTGCTTTTTAAATTTCCTATCACCAAGTAAATTTTTTTAGCAAATATAATAGAATGATCATTAGTCTAATTATCGGGTTTGTCTAATTACTGGATTTCCAATAATCAAAGGAGGTGTTAACATTCATGTTATATAATTTTTTAATTTAAAAAAAAAAACTGTTCTTAATCAGATATACATATAATCATGTATTTGCAACCTTTTTCAATTATATTTGTAAACAATAGAAATTGCAAAAATGAATAAGAATATTTTTATTTAAGTTGGAATTATATTTAACAATTACTTTAAAAGCCTTCAATGAATTTAAAGCTATAACAATTTTTTTTTTTTTGGTTTAAATAATCAATATTCTTTATGCTACTGGATTATATATTGAATAATGGGTAATTTTAGAATTTTTAAGCACCTTCAATAGATTTCTATTTATTAATGTATTGAGTATTTCAAGATATACAAATACAATTATTACATAAAGTTCCCAAGGTGACTTTTTTCCAAATTATTCAATAAAACTAATTTCAAATACACACACTAAACTTTTTTAATTTCATTAATCATTTAATATATTTTCATATTTCTTGGTTATTTAT